>PVJA010047251.1:0-14745 GCA_004027025.1 Myocastor coypus
TTAAGATCTCTGAGTAAAAAAACAAATCCTTGAGCTAAGTTGAAGCTTTGTTTCTGACAGCATCAAAGAACCTGGCTTCAGCTACTGATAACAAACAATGGAACTGCAGACTTTGAAGAATATAAGGCCTTGGTGTGTGAAGGACCACCTGAGCAGCTCTCTTTGAAAGAAGAGCGACTGTCTCCATTTTGACTGAGCCTGACCCTATTCCCTTGTATTGAAATGTACAGAGCTGGCTAGGACTTCTCATTATCCTCTCAACTGGCCTTAAGCAGTGTGTATTGGTCTAGCTGAGGTGCTGGTGGTGATTTTTGAAGATGGCATGCATGTTTCCCTGACAACAGGATGAAGAGCCAAGGCTCCACGGTGTCATCTGGGATTGAGCCTTGAGATAGAGACTATGACTTCCTGGAGTTTGAAAAATTACACATCAGAGCTGAAGTGCCAGACCCCCAAAATATTAGACATCACAATAGCATAATGCAAATTACTTCTTTTGCATATCTCTAAATATGGCGGAGGTGAATGCAGGCCTCTTACCTAGCCCAGCTCATAGTGCTCACCTTCTTCCCACAATCCCCTTCAATGCCTACCACCTTACCACAACTCCCTTCGTTGCTGACCTTCTTCCCACAATTCCCTTTCACAAGCCACTCCCCCTTCTCCAATGAATAAAATCCGAGTGCAGCCCTAGGTCACTCCCTTGGTTCCAGAAGCCATCTTCATGGTGGGACCTAGGGGCCCTTGGCTCCCCGTTATTTGTGTGTACATATATATATATATATATATATATATATATATATATATATATATGTCTTAGTGTCCTTGTTATCACCGTGGGTTATGCTGGAAGTGGTAGACTGGAATTAACTTGATAGTATCCCAATAACGAATTTTGGTATTGTAAATTTGGACTTCTTGGGCTGAGGTGAGAACCAGGAAGGGACTCCAACACTAGGGGACATCTTCAGTGCTTGTGGCTGAGCTGGCATCAGCAATTGACCAGCTTCAGAGACCAGAATGGCAGGAATCCTTCAGTGAGCACAGATCCTCAGGTTTTCTCGCAGCCATGGGCAGGGCTGCGTGGCACAAATGTCGAGCACTCACAAGAAGATGAGCCAGCCAAGATCCCTGCTGTCGATTCCCAGTGGCTGCCCGTCCCCACTCATAGTCCTGGTGGCCTCTACCGTCGTGGTACTCCTGCGGCTCGCTTGGCCTGCTGAGGTGCCGTAAGGGCCTGCTGAAGTGCAGCATGTTACATCTCTAATTTTGAGACAGGACCTCACTGAGTTACTAAATTGCGCGGCCTGGGCTCCCACTGGCAACCCTGCCCCCACCGTCCCCTGCTCCCCACCTCTACCCCATGCCTCAGCCTCCCACAGTGGTGGGATTACAGGCACTCCCAGCTTGAACCAGAGCATACAGGGGTAGCGTTGAGCTGAGGTGTTACAGACGCTCAGGTGAGATGGTTGAACATGTGACGTTGTGGACAACTTTACCACCTGTAGACTGGCACCGGGATGCCCGCACTCTCAGCTTTGTTTTCTTGCCTGCAACATGAGTTCTCTTACTAACTGGGACCCGCAGGTGCCAACGCTGCCAAGCAAGGGTGGGTGAGAGGCTCTGAGTCAGGCTCTGGGGTCGGAAAGGTTTTAATAGGAAGGAAAGAAGGAAAGAGAAGACACATACATAGGTAGATGCACAGAGCAGCTGGGATAGTTGTGCCGCTGATTTCTGCTGGTCTCTGAAAGCGGTTACTGCGTAACTTTTTTTCTTTTCCATTTTCATTTCTTATAACTTTTAAAACCAATTTTACATTCTTCTCTCTGACAATCTAAATAATTTCAAGACAACATTATGCAATGCAAGAATCAGTGAATTCCTGTTTTTTTATTTTATTTTTTTTACACAGCACAATAACTTTTTTTTAACAATGGTTGCATTACATATTTTCATCATCAGATCAGTATAGATCAACAGACACAGGTATGTAAGACTGATCAAACAATTAAACACTAACACTTTCAATAAACATTAATTTTTTTAACTATTCCAAATGCATTTTGTATTTAAGTCAGTCTTCTAAAAAAAATTATAGGGGCTGAGAATGCAGAAAACGCAAGGTCCTGAGATTGATTCCTGGTATCACCCAGAATTTATTTGTTTGTTTGTTTATGTGCTTGTTTATTATTTATTCTTTTGAGTCCTTACACTAGGGAGACTATACGATATTTGCATGCATATGGAGGTCTGGTTTATTTCACTTATGAGTATACATTCAAGAAAATTCCTATTATTTTGTGTAGTCAAATTCTGTATTGTTTCTAATTTGTTTTAACTATTTTGTATTCTCTTTTTAAAAATTAAAATTGAAGAAGGAAAGGCTTTGATGAGAAACTTCTCAGACAGGGGCCCTCACTTGGAAATGTCCCTACAGCTGGGCCCGCCTGTTTGCTCGCGTGGTACAATAGGAACAGCAGATCCACATGACAGAGGCCTTGGCCCCAAGAACCTCAAAACCAGCACACACTGGTCTGCACTGTATGCATTTGGGGCCAGGCATGTTATCCAAATGACCTGGGACCACCTCATGAACACTACTTTATGAAATGACTTTACCACGCCTAGCCTGACATGCCTGACCACAGCGCATGGACTTCGGCACATGCACAGAGTCCTATCCGGCCATCCCACACCCTCTCCCGAGAATGATGGTGCCTCTGCCCACGTGTGCACATGTCCAAGCTGGTGGACGAGAGGGTCTGGGGCCCGCGGCCTCTGCGGCCAGGATGCTCTGCTTGCTGTCCACCCCGAGAATGCTAGCTATGGAAGGTCAGCACAAGTATGCACTTCTTTCTAAGCAGGTCTGGAACTCTCTTCTGAGTGTCTTTACAAGGTGTGATCAAAATTATGGTGAATGCCGCTGGCCATCAAATGGAAGAATGACCCCTGCAAATCTGACTCTGGGTCCTCATCAACCCTCTTCACTGGATGTGACACCACGTAGCTCTCGCTCGTCCTCAAAGTCAACATGACTATGAAAACTAAACGTTTGGAATCAATTTAGGTCATCCAGACAGCCAACGCAAGACACTCAGGAAAGAAGACCTGCAGAACTGCTTCAGAACATGGGGAGAAGCCTGGGGTACGCATGTGTGAGCTGAGAGGGCGTCTCCTCACAGGGAGCCAGGGTGCTGGGTCTTCCTGAAGTGAATTTTTCATTTAAGTACTCAGCACAGTTTTCTGTCACGCCTCATGCAAGCCTGTAACAAGGGGGCCCCCACTATTTGATACAAGAGTGTGCCAAGGATGGGGGGACGAGAATAAGGACCCAGGGTAGGACAGAGCCCTCGGCACTGGCAGTGCCTTCCCCCTGGACCCCACAGAAGGGGCAGACGGGGATGGCTGGGTGTGGGAAAGCCCCACAAGCCCAGGCTCACGCTTAGCTGTGCAGTGCATCCACGGGGTCCCCGACGCAGAGCACAACATGCCCTGAGGCAGAGGTGACTGTCAGCTCCAGTGGGGAAGAAAAGGAAGATAGCTGTCCATGCAGCTGCTCCCACAGGGAGCTGTCCCTGGAACCACTTCAGGGTGACTGGACTGATCAACTGGGCTCAATTAATCTGCCTCTGGGCGATGGTCACATGACTGAAAGATTCTTTCTCCTGGGTCACAAGGTCTCAGCCATTTAGAGGTTTTGCCAAGAAAAGAATCAGAGCACTCTGTCCTAATTACCAAAATTACCGCACTTCACAGGAGAATCTCCGTAGGTCACCTGCTTAGGAGAGGACTCCACACCGTTGCCTACAACCGGTGTGCCCAGATCGGCATCTCTGCCTACCTGTGAGCACACCAGTGCGCAGCCATGGGGCGCCTCACTAGGGCCGCACTCCCGACAGCTGACGGCCGCCTCCCTGGGGCCGCCACACGCCGCTTCACTGTGCTGCACCCTGCACAGCAGGAAACTTCCACGGCCATCGGGCAGGGAGACAGGAAATGACCCAGGGCCACGCGTCCGAAAATACCCACTTCTTCCCTGTAACGGAGAGAGAAAGCCGTCCGCGGTCCTTCTGAATCCCGTGTATTTTAAAGTCTCTAACAAGAGGGGTTATGCATATTTGCCAAAGAATCTGGACTTTCTGTCTTCTGCAGCTGTCAAAAGTGCCACTCTGACCACAACTGTAAGCCCGGACAGCCAGGGCCCCTGCATTGAGAAGCGCCTGGCAGATTGGTCAGCCTCAGCTATGGGCTCCTTTGAATCAATCCAAAAGCCACCCACCACCCCTACACCCTGGGAAAATGCTGTCTTCCTTAAATCCGACCCACAGTGCTAAAAGGCTGGGGACCCCACAGCCCCTCCCCGGCGCTGCTCCCCGGCCACCGCAAGCTTAGCAGCTCGGCTCCACCACATCTTCCACCATGCCATTCCCACCTTGGAACAGCGGGCCGTGGACGCCATCCTCCGAAACTGTGAGCCAACACAAGCCTCTCCCTTATACCCCTGTGTTTCCAGGACACAAAAGCTGCCACAGACGGACGGCCACAGGCCCCAGAGCAGAGATGGAGAACCCAGGCTCACCCTAACCACAGGGAAGGTTTACTGACTTCCATCAGAAAAAAAATAAATAAATAAAATACTTTCAGAACACATTAGTAAAGAGACATAAAGGAATTTACTAAAAAGAATTTAAAAGTATACGCTGCAAGACACAGAGTGGGATCCCACAGAGGGGGAACCCTGCATACCTGTTCCCAGAAGTGAGCACAGTGCCCGAGCAAAAGGCCCAGGCCCACTGTCTTTAGACCCTTAGGAAGTTTTCCCAGGAGGAGAAAAAACTCTGAAAAACTTTGTGCCCTGACACTGCAGTGTTTTCGAAAGTATGACTTTAGTACTACAGTTTTCCCCATTGCCTCTCTCTCGGCTCACATTTCCCATCCTATTTCAAAGCCTCTCCTTCACCAGCTCCCGAGGAGGCTACTGGGCTGGGGGCGAGAGGAGGCAGGACTCAGGTGAGGAGGTTCAGGACCCCCAGGCAGCCTGGGGCAGCAGCTTGGAAGCTCTCCTTGTGACCTGACGGTCTAGCACGCAGCCCGGCTCCCCGGACCTCTTCTCCCTCCAGGGCACAGCAGCTCACCACCACCCCCACACGCCCTGACCTGGCCCTGGCCACCCCGAACACCCGCCGGGAGATGACCGCTCATTCAGGCTGCATAAAACATCTATTTTGAAGCAAGGAGAGACGAGAGAGCATCAGCCACGAAGGGGTCTCCCGGCCGCTCCTCCGAGGTAGCAATGTCCTCAAGAGGCCTGGGGACACCACACAAGGCAGAGGCAGAGGATCAGCAGCAGACGGGGCTCTTGGGAGACTGCACCCACGGAGGCAGCAGAGCAGGCAGCAGGAGCAAAGCGCCAGAGCAGAGGTCCTCAGGACACCCACGCTGGTGGTCCAGGCGGCTGCAGCAGGCAGGAAGCACCCGGCACCACAGAGGGGTGGGCGTGCACCGCTCTCCAGCTCAGCGGCACCCACGCCCTCAGCTGCTTGCATGTGCGTAGCTGCCTGTTCCGGCCCAGACACCACAGCTGGCACCCTAGAAACTGGCCACAGAGCCACAAGGAAGCAGCATGTGGCCGGCCCCACACCGCTTCCTTCTGTTGGCCTTGTTCCAGCGCCTGACGGTCACAGGTACGACACCTCTGCTCCCTGGGATCCCAGAGGTGTCAGGGCCAGGGAAGGCAGCTGCCTGCTCCAAACCTCCCTGAGGTCCTGCGCCGTTTCTCCGGGGACGCCTCATGGTATGTTGATGTGCAGTTGGTCCTCCACATCGAAGCGGTCTGTGTTTTCTGACTCCTCTATGAATTCAAGCAACGTGGACTGAAAATATTCAGGAGAAACAAGCTGCTTCCGTCGTGAGGATGCACACACTTGTCTTTCTTATTAGATTTCCCAGAGCAGTGGCACTGCAGCTACCCACACGGCATGTGCATCACAGCAGGTGACGCGGTGACCTGGAAGTGGCGTGGGGCTCGCAGGAGGGCTGCGTCGGCTCCACGACATACCTGAGTGCTGGCAGCGCGGCTGCTGTGGCCCTGGAACCCAGGCCTCCCGGGTCGACCCGCAGCAACCAAAAGTGCCCTCCTCAAAGGTGCAGCTTTCGTGCAAACCTCTGTGCTCCTCTTCTGAAAAGCCTCAGCCCGGGCAGCTTCATTGCTTTCTTCTGAGACAGTTGTTGTTGAAATGTAAGTCCTAATAAATGCTAACTCAGGGGCTGTTTTTCTCCTCCTACTGCATGTTTGAAAATCAGAAGACAATTTTGCTTGGCACAAGTGACGAGTGAATGGTACTGGCTTCCAAAGAAGGAGACATTGCTAAGACACCCCACAGTGTACACCACAGCCACCCACAGTGGACTGCTGGGCACCACAAATGCCAGTCAGCCGACTGGACCCTCAGCTTGGCCGCCCTAGGGCTGAAGGCCCAGAAGACACAGGCAAGTGCCACTCTACCACAGTTAGATCACCTCCGATGTGCAGACAAAGCTGTGAGGTCTCCAAGAAGCCCTGGATGCTCTGGGGCTTCCTCACCAGCAAGCTGCAGGGAGGCTAGGTAGCAGAGTGTGACTGTTCTGCTGCACCGTCAGCTTCCCGGGTCCCCTCCACAGGAGGCAGGGACAGGGCCGCTGTATCACCTCTCCTCCATCAAATCAGGGCCAACTGTTTTCTACGATAAGATGGTTTAACAGAACTTTGTAGTTTGCATAATTATTAGAAATACTTCTGGGGCAGGGGAAATAGCTCAGTAGAATAAGTGCTTGCCTGCCTGGCAAATGCAAGGTCCTGAGTTCAAACCCTGGTGCTCAAAAAAAAAAAAAAAAAAAGAAATACTTCAAACTGGGGTCACCAGGGAGATAGCTCAGGGGCACAAGTGCTTGCCTGGCAAGTGCAAGGTCTTGAGTTCAATCCCCAGTTCCACAAAAAAAAAAAGAAAGAAAGACAGACAGACTGACTTCAAACCATGCCGAGTATGGTGGCGCACTCCTGTAATCGCAGCACTCAGGAGGCTGAAGCAGGAGGATCCCTGTGAGCCAGTAGACATTCTGGTCTACATGCTGTGTTTCAGGCTCGTGTAAACTACATAGCAAGATCTCATCTCAAAACAATAAATACAACAAAACCTGCAATTCAGCGCTGCCCCCAGATTCTTCTCCTCGACTTTCCGAGGTCACTCAAGGCCTTTGGCTTCAGATTCAAGCACAGCAGGGGGCCTCAGGGAATCTGCCGCATCTCCCTGACCTGTCCATGTGGCCCTGCCGCCCTGCGAGGAGCTTTCCTCTGCTAGCGGTCAGCTCTCGGAACCGCGTGCTGGGTCCCAAGGCCCAGATAAGGAGGCCTTTCTGCATAGGTCTTTTTATTACAGACTCCACCTCGCGTTTCGCCCAGCACCCTCTGCCAGCTTGCGTGACGTCTCCTTTAGAAATGCGCAGACGGCGTCTGCTTCAGCAACGTCAGCAGCATCGCAAAGGAGAGCCGCCGGAACCTGAAAGAAAGCCTGCAGGAGCTGAGCGCATGCTAGTGAGTTTGCTCCTTTATTACGCAGCGGCCGCCCTTCCCACGGCACTCCAGAAGTGCTCTTTGCAGAGAGGGCAATAAAGGAGGCAGGAAAAGCAGGAGAGATGGCAGTGGGGAAAAAAGAAAAATGTCGCATCCAAAATGACTATGGAAACTCAAAACGCAAGCCACCTGCGGTCCCTAAGAGGCAAACCGCGGCGGACTCTGGACTCCTCTTCCTCCACCTCACCCAAGACCACCCAGGCTGCTTTCAAGAGCAAATCAAGGTTTTGCAGAACGCAGGAGCACCCGGGAGTGCACTGCTTCACAGAACACCCAGTAACATGTCTTCTCTAAAACAGAATCAACTAAGGAATTACTGCTCTGCTTCCACAGATGAGAAATTGGGGTTCACGGATGCCATGCAACCCTACTCAGTGCCACCTCGTGCATGCATCTGGGTGCCAACGCTTGAGCCCGGGATCTCTCCATCACAAGTCCCGCCTCCTCCGCGCGTAGCATCGCTGCCATTCGCTCCTCCGTCTGGCGCTTACCTCCTCCCTTGCCGAGGCCTTTCCACACGCCACCAGGCCATGGCTGCTCCGGGTTCTTTCAAGCTTCTCCTCCCACCTTCTGCCCACAGGCCTGGACCGTGCAAGCTCAGCGGCCCGACTGAGGGCAGGCGCCAGCACCCTTCTTCCAGGGACTCATCCCATACTACACAGGCGCAGAGCCTCCGACGCTGGGGCTCAGTACCAGGGCACTGCGGACTTGTTTCCAAGGGTGACAACTGCGCTGTCACCTTTACCTGGGTCTCTATGACGCTGCCCTAGCTTAGTGACCAGGACCTGCATCAACTCCTGTTCCAGAACCACACGTCGCTGTGGAGCTGCTCTTTGCAGGAACCAGGAGGCCACTGTGTGGCTCCTGGATGTCCCCATGTGCAGCAGGCTCGGTCCGGGGCTCACAGTGCTCTGGGTGAAAGAAGCCTTCACAAGGTGGGGCTCACGGGAAGGAAGTGAGGCCAGGAGGCGTGTCCTCAGGGAGAGCTCAGGACCCGGAACGTCCCTGCGTCTTTGCATCCGGTCTGCCAGGAGCTGAGCAGTTCTTCCCTCCATGCTGCCTATTACAAAATAAAATTAAATAGTAAAAAATTATTCTTTTTTCAGTGAATTAAGTACCCAGCACCCTCTTCTATAGATATAATACAGAATGTATGATTGGCGGGATTATTTTATGACACTCACCCAAAGAGTCCAACACAGAGAGTATGTAAGATCTTCCCACGCAGTAGAGACCCAAGGAATCCAGCCGAGGGCCTGGATCCCATGCAGTGCCCTCCGCGGGTCCAGCCAGAGGCCTAGGATGGCTCCCGCAAGCCTCTGTCAAGGGTCAACCCCGGGAAGGCCTGAAGGCCAGGAGTGGAAGCTAGAGAGTCTGTGCCAGCGGGTGAAGGATCTGCGCAAGCGGCTGAGGGCCCAGCGGCACTGGGATGGAGAAGCCATGCTCAGGGTAAGGAGCAGAGCTCCTGTGAAGAGAACCTCGGGAGCAGCCCGGCCTGAGCTCCTCGGACACTGAGACAGCCGAGTTCACATCAGGAAAGCAGCGCGACACGCTTCTCCGAGAGTATCTGCAGTGCGCAGTCTGCCCTGCAGCGCTCAGCTGGCGACGGTCCTCTGGGGCCTCGCCCCGCCAGCACCACGCTGGCTCAGTTCAGCTGGGCAGTAGAAGCTGACCATCAGTGAACTAGAAAAAGTCCTATGTGAAACCACCATCAGATCCTTTGGTGCCCCAGTACCAGTTCCTGAGTAAAACTGACAGCAAGAAAACCATCCTGCCCCTGTGCTCATGCATCACACAAGGGCAGGCAGACATGTGCCAGGAAGGCCAGAGGGGTGCAGGGGTGGTGGTGCCCATGGTGGCGGGGCTGTGAGCCAGCACCAGGCAGGGAAACCACAAGGGCAGAGCCTAGGGCAGAGACGAACAAAGGGAGGTAGGCTGCAGAGGGGTGCAAATGGTGCAGGAGGAGTCTCGCCCAGGAAAAGCCGAAAGGGCTGATGGCAGGACTCACTGGCGAGGAGTACTCAGAGCCACAAGGTGCGCCACGGGGGGACACACTGTCCACGTGTGGAAGGCTGAATTCTGGACTGGACATGCTGAATGGGAGAGGCCTACAGAAGGAGGAAGCACCTGCCCCAGCTGCTGAGGTGCACCTGGCCTGGCAGCACCAGCACCACTGGCGATGGGGAGCCTTTAGGACGACGCACCTGGGGGCAGTCTTTAGGTGCTCGGTGTTGCAGCCGGGAAGCAACGCATGGTGTGGATCTTTTGTTCCCCTCATTTTTGCTTCCTGTCCACGAGGAACATGGTTTTATTCATCACGAGCTCCCGCTACGATGTGCTATTTCACCACACACGGGCCAAAGAGAGAGGCGAGGCCCCTGACTGCAGGCTAAAACCTCTAAGACTCAAGGCAAAACAAATGTAGCCTCCTAAGCTGGTGGTCTCGGTACCTCGGTTACTTCCTCCTCATCACTGGGACAGAACACCCAACACCCTCACCATCGAGGAGAGCAGGACAGTTAGGCTCGTGGTCTACAGACAATTCTGTCCGTGGTCAGCTGGGTCTGTGGCAGGACATCCACATGGAAGGGCACGTGAAGGAGGAAGGCTGCACACATCATCGCGGTGGCTGGAAAGCACAGGGACTCAAAGAGCCTGGTGTGGTGACAAACCCTTCCGGGTCACACGCCCAGCTGCCTACCCTAGCGCATGAGCTGCCCTACCTCCACTCATGAGCTCATGAGTGAACAGATCCCCACACGAGCGTGGCGCCCGCTGTGTCACCTTCCACACAGAAGAGGCTCTGAGGGACACTTTGGATGTAAACTACACTATGCAGCTGATTAACGTGGCCACCGAGCCTCGCCTCTTAGCCAAAGCCTGACGTGAACCAGGAGACCATGGACGATGCTGAAATAAAAGCAAAGGTAGTTTTCCTTGTGTGCAAAATGCACGTGCAAGCTGGCAAGCACAGGTTCGGTGGTGACGCACCTCGCAAGGCATTGTTAGATGCTGGAAAATTATTGCTTCCGGCAGATTCAATCCCCAGCGCAGAGCTGGTGAGACTGTTTACCCCATCGGTAGATCTCCGGCTCAGCAAAGGGGTTTTGCCCCACTTCTGACCATTCATCTACCATTTTCAGTTTTAGGTTGTCAGCCTAGAACAAAAGCCTGATGAACCGGGGCGATGTCCTGGGGTACAAGGCCAGCGAGGCGCAGGCATGGGTTGCAGCGTTGGTCCACGCGTGACTGTTACGTACTTCAAAACAGCTATGAGGGACAACAGTGAGCTTTCACCACAAAGACGTGACACCAGTCTGAGGTGACAAACACGCCGATCGCCTGATCCAGCCGTTCTGCACTAAGTCCATGAGCAGAAAATCACACTGTGCTCCGCACATTCAGGCCATTGTTTTGTGCCACGTAAAGGAGACACAAACCGTACCAATTTATTTCACATATACACTTTGCAGGTAATGGGCACCTTCCAAGATGGGAACCCCAAGAAACAGGCGAAGCTGCCAGGCTTCATGAGAAACGGAACCACTGTGGGACAACAGGGCTAGCAGGCAAGGACGGCATAGCAGTGCCCGAGCAAGAGCAGCTTAGGAGGTGTTTAAGATACCTCGGCATTCTTCGGTGCGCTCCCGGGCTGCAGGAGGATCGAAGGATACAGTGCATCTTCTTTAGGAAAATTAGAAAATTCCTGCTAAGTTTCTGACCTGCCCCAGGAGGAGGGGTAGAGAACAGCCAAGGGTGACCCCTCCACCCCGCTTGCAGTGTTTCCTCAAAGCCTTGCACCACACGCTGTGATCTTCACCCTCAGTCTCTCGGGTCTGCCAGTGCTCCTGGTAGAGATACGGAGTACAGCTGCGCACAACAGGCTCCAGCCTCCAGGCCCACGGGTTCAGTTAATCACCCATGAAAGCTGCGCGCTTAGCGAACCTGGGCAGACGCGCGTTCCTGGGCTAGATCCTAGGCAGCACCATAGGTAGTCCTTTCCACTAACATTTTACTAGGTGTGATAATTTAGAGATGATTTGGAGCACACGGAGGAATGCATGCAAACGCCATACCATTTGATGAAATGACTTGAGCGTCTTTAGACTTTGGTGTCCGTAGTGGGTCGGAGAGTGAGGAGGCAATCTGCCCCAGGTGCCAAGGGGGAGACTAAGGGAAAATAAGAGGGGAAAATTGGGGCTGGAGTGCAGGGCAAGGGCTGGAGCTGGGGTCCGATCTGGAGGCGCCCCCCCACACACACACAGGTGAGATAGGGACTGAATCAGAGTACACAGAAAGCAGACAGAGGACAAGTTCTAAGAAAGGGGCCGGGGACACTGGAATTTGGTATAGCACGGGAAGGGTGGCTAGAGCCCAGGACAGTGCAATGACTGGCGATGGAAGGGGGGTGCCAGGGTCAGAGGGGAAAGGCCCCTGGAGGCCACAGGGCAAGGCTGGGCAGCTCCAGTGGCTCAAGGTGGCAGTGAAGAATCTCTTGCCTGGCCTCTGGGTTTGCCAGCATCCTTGGTCATACCGCGACGGTGTGGAGTCGGTGTGGAGCACATGAAAGAGCCTCATGAGAAAACTACAAGAGCGCTTGTTCTGGAACTTCAGAAACTAAAGCGAGGGCTTTCCTAAAGGTAAGGGACTTCGCAGCTTGACTGTATCCCTCTGGGAAAGGGGGAAAAGTTGCTAAGGCAAAGCTGACATCCAGAGCAGTGGTCCTTCCAGTGCTGCGGCAGTCAGGGCTTACCCGGGAGCGCGATGAGCACAGGACGAGTAATTCACAGGAAGAGTCAAGTGTATGCGCTAGAGACCCAGCGACCCCAGCTGAGGGCCTGGGTCCCATGCCGATGTCCCACATGAGCCCAGCTGGAGACCCAGTGGCCCTGGCAGCGCCTGCGCGGGTCCAGCTGGGGGCCTAGAGCCCACAGCGGTGTCTCATGCAAGGACCTGCCCTGGAAGAGCCTGAAGGCCAGCAGTGGAAGCTGGAACATCTGTGCCAGCAGGGTGAAGGACCCATGCCAGCAGGCTCAGGGCTCTGGCCTGGAGCCAGGAGGCAATACCCAGGGTAAGGACCACAGCTGCCCCAGAGAGAACCTCAGACAAAGCAAAGACCTGCGCTCCACCCACAGGAACAGCTGAGTTCATGTCAGGAACTCCTGGGTGACAGGCTTCTCCAGGGGAGCCAACAGCAACCCACCTTCTCCAGTTCTGCTCTCATGCAGCTGGCCACAAGCCTCAGGTGGGCTTTCCACAGCCAGCACCATGATGACTCGGCTCAGCTGAGCACTGTACATTGACCATTAGTCAGTCACGATCCACCCTGGTCCACGTGATAACCAGACACGTTTCCTTAAACCACAGATTTGTGAACAGTGAACATGTCCCAATCCATTCTAATTTACACTAATAGATTGGTTGCATCTACATATAATTCTTACTGCATTTATTCCCATTCCAAAAGCCAACATTTAAAGGGTTCTCAAAATTCAAAGTTAAAATCCCAATACTTTGATGAAACAGCCCAATTACAAACATCTATGTAAACACTGAACTAAAGTGTTAGGAGAGCTATTACAATCACAACCTGGGGCCGGGGAGACAGCTCAGGGGGACAAGTGCCTACCTGGCAAGTGCAAGGTCCCAAGTTCAATCCCCAGTAAAACAAAAATCATCATCATTATCATCATCATCACCATTATCAGCCTCCTTGCTTCCTGTTAGCTTTTTTTTTTTTTTTTTTTTTTTTTTTTTTTTTTTTTTTTTTTTTTTTTTTTTTTTTTTTTTTTTTTTTTTTTTGTCTTTTTGAGACAGGGTCTCGCTATGCAGTTCAAGCTGGCATTGAGCTCACTTTTTGTAGTCCAGGCTAGTCTCAAACGTGCACGGATCCTCCTGCCTCAGCCTCTCAGGTGCTGGGATTACAGGCGTGAGACGTCATGCCCAGCATTTCCTGTTAACTTTTAACAACAGGGCCCAGCAGGAGTAAGACACCCCATGGGACCTCCTGCATTTCAGACATACTCTTCCGTTCCCATGGGAGGCCTCTGGCCACTTTTCCACGGTCCTCTTCTCAGTGACCACGTTCTCCCTCTGCATCCTGCCCGCCCACAGCTCCACGGAGCCTTCCTCTGGCCAAAGGCTTCCAATAACTCTACTTCTTCGCTCTTCATTCTCAGCACAGCTCTGGCCGAAAGCTCCCCCAGCCGCTGTGCCCCCTTCCCAACAGTAGACTGCACTGACACTTTTCTGCACCCAGGCAGTGTCTCTGACACAAACAGAATGCAGGCCAACTCCCGCTGAGGCACGGCACACCCCACCCCAGGCCCTGGGCCACCAGAAGCTCCTGAGCCGCATCCTAGCCGCAGCGTTTCCAGCAACACTCTCACCTCCCAGGCTCCGCCCAGAGTTTATCACTTACAGCACAAGGGAGCGGCCTCTTCTGCTCCTCGCTCCAAATCTTTCCAAATTAAGTCCCAAGGCTCCTAAGCCACACAGGCAGGCAGTGTCACAGCAATGACTCCACTCTCAGTACCAAATTCTCAGTTACTTTTCACACACTGCTGAGACAAAATACCCAGCAGTCAAGGCTAAAGGAGGAAAGGTTTGTTCGGCTCACAGTTCAGTCCACAGCTTGCTGGCTCCAAGACAGGGTGGCATGGGCGAGAGGGTCTGGCGAAAATAGCAAAAGCAAAAACTGCATCTCAGCAGTGTCTTCCTGCCCTTCCACAGGCTCTACAGACTGCTGGAATCAGGAGCACGGATCCAGCGGTCCCCAACCCTCAGCCTGGCACCTTGAATTCCAGCAGTGCACCACCAGTCGAGCCCACACCACATTCAGCCACCTCTGACAAAGCTCTATGACCACAGGAGGCTTGGGGAGACAACTAGACAGGTGGACACCTAGCCCCTCCAAAGTCTCATGTGTTTAGCGATGGGGCCTTCAGAAGGTAGAAGCAGACTGAATCATGAGGTTGCCAACCTCCTCAGGCGCTCAACCCATTGCTCTCTCCCCATCCCCCTCTTCCCTCCCCCTCCCTCTTTCCCTCCCCCTTCCTCTTCCCTCTCCCTCTTTCCCTTCCCCTCCCTCTTCCCTCTCCCTCCCTCTTTCCTTCCCCCTCCCTTTTCCCTCTCCC
>PVJA010047252.1:0-14740 GCA_004027025.1 Myocastor coypus
GAGCTTTAGGAGGCTTAGATTCAATAGCCTCCAACATCACAAGCTTCACTGGTGGCACACTGCAATTGCAAAACCTTTGACTGTGTATGTATCTGCTTCCTCTTAGTCCAAAGAGAAGTATATTCTTTCCTTTTTTTTCTTTCTTTCTTTCTTTTTTCTATGCAACATCAATAGGGAGGTGGGTCATGCCCACACACTGTACTCTGTAGAACAATTGTGAGGACAATATGCAATATGTCAACTTTCAAAGAAAAGAAGGGGGAAAAGAAAAAAAAAGTAATGTTGATTTAGAAGGGTTAATGTTTAATTGTTTGATCAATCTTATATACCTATATGTATTAATCTAAACTGATCTGATGATGAAAATATGTAATATAACCATTGTTAAATTTAAACAATAAAAAAATCAAATAAAAAATTTAAAAATAAATAAATAGATAAATAAATAGATAAATAAACCAACAAACGATGGAGGGATCCACAAAAACAAAAAGAGAGAGAGACGTATTTGTGTAATGATCTAGAAGTCTGTCTTGGCGTGGCTAAAACAGCCTACCTTTACTGAATTAACATATTAGAGTATCTGAGTAAGATGTCATTGAAGGACCAAGTATGAAACTACTAATGTCAGAAAATAGAAGCTTTGCAAAGGGATGGTTGAGCAAGAAGAATGAATGCCAATGATGTATCCAGGAGTGTGCAACATGGTTTAGAGGAAATAGGGTAAAAACTAGAGAAAGCGAACCGAGAGCTTATCACAATATTCTCAAGTAGAGATGCTGGGGAGGAAAATAGGCAACTGTAAGCCCTGCAAGGAGACAAAATTCCTGAGCCTTTACAGCAGATTGAATAGATGGGACATGAGGACTATAAGCCTGTGAGATGAGAATGTCAATGCTAGAAAGGCAAGACACACAATGTAGGACAAGTACAGACACTGAAAGGTTCATTTCAATTTGGGAAATATTGTTTCAGGTCCTGGCAAGATTTCCAGAGATTCAACAACTTAGAGGAAATGTTTTAAAAGAAACTGGGGTGAAAGAAAATTCATACAGGATCCATAGTGAGCACATTAAGCAGTCTCACACAAGAGGATAATTTTTGATAGCATGCAACAGTTAAGTACATGTCAAATTCTAATCCCTATCTGCTTCTCTAATTTTTCTTTCTGACCCCCAATATGAGAGATACACAGAATTAGGTCATGGACCAAAGGTTCTTCTTGTCCCTTACTCCTCTGAACAGAGATCTCATTTGCAACCAATTTGAAAAAAATCACATCACACAGCTCTTTCTCCAGCCACTTGCATAGTTTTTTCACTATCTTCCTGCCCGAAAGCTTCACTATCTGCTAGAAATGACTGAAGTATAACATGACACAACACAACATAACATATGCAAAGATAAACTCATATTCTTCTCCTTTTATCTGCTGTACTCTGCAATTTCTTTGTAGAGACATCGAGCTGTGAAATCTAGAAACTTCTCTCATTCTTAACTGAGCCAACATTTCCCCAGCATAGTCTTTCCTACTCAAAGTCTCAAGATCTCCTCAATGGAGACAGAATAAGGGTCACTGTTCTCAGCCAGCTTGCAATATCATCCATGGAGGCAACCTGAGTCTACCCCAAGTTACCTGGCCAGACATTATTTCCATTGCCTCTCTGCCCTACCCTAAACCTGACAAGAAGGAGACCAACATACACCTGACCCCAAGCATGCCCAGTCTTGTTCTTGCCCACCCACTCATACATGTTCCTTCTTGGACTAGGAAGCATACCACTCATGCATTTCCTCATCTGAACTGAACCTACTCCTTACTCCTTGGCAAAAGTCGCACTGCTTTAGAGCCCATTCTTTAACCATTCCAGACCAGAGGCACTGCTTCTTCCGCAACTAAACAAACTAAAGGTGTTTGCGTATCTATTTCCCTGTGTGTGATATGGGATTATTTTGAAAATTGAAAAAAATGCTCAATAAATATTTTCAGTATTATTACATGTTAAACACTGGCCTGAGCATTTAAGAATAGGAGTGAAAACATGTTATAATCTCTGACCTTAAAAGAGCTCAAAAGAGCTGAAAATGCAATGATTATAAAACAGAAATAAAGAGATCAACCACTGTTGCTAATCAGACAGAAAGACTGGACTTCAAACAGTAGACTCAAGTAATGTGACAATTTTTCACCATCTTTTTCTAGCAATTTTTCCTAATATATTAGTCATGACTCTTCTTTAAGAGCCTTAGACAGTGTCAGGGTTCTATAATTTTTTCTTTAATAACTATTTGAAAAGTATATCCTTGTTTTTGTGCTTCTTTATTATTTCCCAGAGGCTATACACTAAATATATTTTCATAGGATTAAACATTTTTGTCTCCAAGAGTTGGAAACATTTATTCATCAGATTATACCTCAAAATAGCAGCATTATTATAAATAGCCCAGTATGTAACATCTTCGACTAATAGGTCCTCCCCCTTTGCACCTGAGGGACACCACACACACACACACACACACACACACACACACACACACACACACTCATCCTTAGTTACCCAGTGTATTCAGAGACATGGAAAAATGTGTTGAAACTAGAGCCTAGAAAGAAGAAGAAAAAACAAAGCCCAATTCCAATTCATCTCCTCTGTTAGAACAGAGCTCATGCACATCAGTTACTACTGCCAAGTCTAGGGCTACCTACCTGTAAGACACATAATCAGCCTTGCCTGGATATAAGGTCCCCATCTAAAGATTCCCATCTGAACCTACTCCACCAGAACTTTCAGAGGGGGACCCTGGAAATCTATTTCTCATATAAGCTCTGAGATGATAAGAATAAGGGATTCTCTCCGCCTTGAGATTCCCTTTCCCAGTTCCTGTTCTCCTCCTATTAAAGCCGTGCTCCACTCAGTCATGGGTGCATATGTGTAATCCCAGCTCAAAGGAAGCTGAGACAGGAGGATGATGAGCTCTGTACCAGCCTGTGCTGTGTAGCAACTTTAAGGCCAGACTAGAATACATAGTGAAACCCTGTCTCAAAAACAATGTAAGTAAAGACAGCTCCACGGATCCTTCAGACAGCCTAGCCTGGAGATAGAGAGCATTGCTCCAGCCCTAAGGGAGAAACTATAACGACATGGCCTTCCTGTCCTTTCTCTATGCTCAAAAACACACCTTCTTTTCTCTTCTCAACTTCAGTTTCTGATCAACACAAATGTTTCAGCCGTTTCTGATTCTTTCACAGTGACTTTCAAGAGGAGCAAAGCAAACACTTTGATTACCTTGCTACCTCTTAAGAGCTTAACACCAGCTGTGGACATGGGACACAGAATCCCCTTCATCAGCTAATACTGTGGCAGTTGCTGAATTTGGTTTGAATCAGATACATATCTGCAATTGTTTTGCTTACTCAACTGTGTTATTGTTAAATCTTTTTGCACCCTTCCTATTTACAGAAGGATACACTTAAGGAATTATACTCAGTTTTACTGATTTTGATGGAACCTCTTCTATAAAATACCACTTTGCTGGGGTTTTCATTCAGTGAGTTTAAAAGGAAAAATCATCCCACTTTCCCAGGGTAGCTTCAGTACTTTACTTATAAACTACAGCACTGAGGCTTTTCTGGAAGAGCACGGCCACCACAAGCAGGAGTTTCCCAATTCACAGCTAATATGAGGAAATGTATAAGCACGTTTATACAAAGAATGTTCAAAAATACAAAGTGCATATATTTATTATAGTAAAAGTTGTATTGCCATTAATTCTGCCCAAAAATCCACCACACACACACACACACACACGCACACACACATACACACGCACACACGCACACAAACACATACCCCTACCTTCAACACACTTATCCCATCATTCACAGTGCTTTCTGAAGCAGCATCTTTGGAAGTTCTCTTTTACCAGTTTCTTTAGCTGTGCTGTCCTTGCTGCTTCAATGTCATGAATTGGCCCAAAATGCTTCCCTTTCAAGGTCATTTTGTTCACACACTGCCAGAGCTGGCGAACAAGTTGATTGATGACACACTGTAAGGTTTTTATGTGACAGGAATTGTCATAAATATTTTGAATCAATTCTGGACATAGAGACAGCCAATGAGAAGACACTCATGAAGGAAGACTTCCAGAACTGCTTCAGAAATTGGCAAACATATGAGTAAAGGGTGCTCAGAGTGTGTGGGGTGGTGTGGGGTGGGGTGTATTTTGAGGGGAATTAACAGTGATATATCTTTTACTACAGTAATTTTTTTTATTTCTTGAGTATTCACTAATTTTTGTCACCCAGCAAATAACCAAAACTCCTCCCCCCACATCTCATGCTCAACCAAGTTATCCAAAGCTTTTAGGAAATGAGTTTTTGAAAAAAGAGAAATGCACTTCTTTCTCACAGGTTATGACACATGAAACCACATCCCAGGGAGCCCCATTTTTGGTTAAAGGCATCTGGCTCCCTGGTTCCACCTCTTGCTAGCTACCTTCATTAGGAAAGTACTTCTGATTTTTATATCTCGGGTGATAACTGGGCTTTTGTATGCCAGTGTGAAGAACAACCACATTTCTATAAGAGCTATTGTGAGGTTTAACTTAAATATTATATAAAGAGTTGAAGATAAATCCTGTTGGAAGGCAAGTATGCTGTGAGTGCCAGCAATTATTTCCTCTTATAGGCCTCTAGCATTTGAAGCAAAATAACTGCTAAGACTTTCAAGTGCCATCTGTCCCCTGCACTCAGCAGTATCTTCATCTATACCAAGAAGCTTGTTCAACCCAGTAAGCAACTGTCCCAGCCAGTATGCACTCCCATTATCTGCCCCAGGGAAAATCTTGAAGGCATGTCTCATTCTAAGGCGTCACCTCATTTAATTTAAGGCCCCATTTTGAGGTGATGAGTCCCACATGCTCCCCTCCCTTTTGCCATCCTGAAGCCACTTTGCACACCAACAATATCAGATGCCACCGCTTCAGCTGGTTGCCTCTGTGCAGCCTATCAAGCTCAGCTGACCTTAATGCTGGGCACTGAATGGGCACCCAATAAATACCGGTGGGCCTCAAACCTGAACTCGTCTTCCTCTCCCCAAAGGCACTGAGACAGTAGCAATGGAGGCCTTAAAAATGTATCAATCTCTTAAGTTTATAATTCTGAAAGAGACAAGAAGTAGAACAAAGAGAGGTCAGGGCTCTTTGGCATGGAAAGAGAAGCACAAACACTTAAATAGAATTCTTTCAGCTATGACAAATCCAAGCTCTTATTTGATGTAGATGAGAAACTGCAGAACCCTGAGTCATATCTAGAGAAATGACACACTCATCCAAGACTCTAGGACAAGTTACTTGGCAAAGAAGACTGATAGTCAAGTGGCTAGGCATGTTTGAACGGTGTCTGCACCAGAAAAGCTGCAGCAACAGCAGTGCCTTGCCGAAGGGCCTCATAAGCTCAATTCCTGCCACGCAAGATGGCTCTGCTCTCAGCAAAGCCAATGGAAAACAAAATCACAGAGCATCCACTGATGGCAGTTTCTAGAAGGGCAAAGAAGCATCGCTAAAAGGACAAACATAAAATTGCACTGATGTAGAATGTGGGTTTTAGAGTAGGATGGTTTGTACTGAAATATGATTTGAAAGAACACTCTTGATTACTTGATGCTCAGGGCCATGCATAATTAAGCGAAGATTGTAAGGTACTTTTCTTGAGAGTTAAAAAAAAAAATAGGAAAATCACTACTAGTGAAACATAATGTCCAAAGTACATGGCAAAGAGTCGGCTCTTTATGGAGTTTTTACTGCATCCTGTTCACAGGAACACTCAAACCCCAGGCTGTTCCCAGAACCTATCATCATAGTCACAGTTCAGATACTCAGAAGAAATAAAATGAACTTTCAATAATGAATTTATAGCTGAGGGAAGCAAACGCAGAATGAACAGTCCTGATGAGGAAAAAAATATGAATTACACCAAAGAAAATTCTCCATAATAGCATAATCTTCTCTGTTTCCACATATTTGTAACTGATAGGCAGCTTCAGGAAGTAAAGAAGGCACACCCATGCTAATTCTAACTGCAAAGACCATGGTGCTCTGGGAGTGATCTTTTCTCATCAAGGTTGCTTTGGGGGACATGATAGTTTCGGGGTAAAAACCTGCCACTGGGAGGTCAACCAGACCACCCATTCTCTATCCCAGCATAAGGGCTTAATTAATGTAAAAAAATCACCAAGAAAATGTATTCCTTTCAGAGCAGGGGAGATAGCTCAGCTGACTAAGTGCCTGCTTAGGCAAGTATAGGGACTAGAGTTTGATGCCCAGCACCACATGCCATGCAGGCCCTGCCCTTGGATGCACTGAGTCTGCCACTGAGACTGGGTGTGGTGGCATATGTCTGTACTCCTAGTGCTGGGGAGACTGAAAACAGGGGGATCACTAATGTTCATTTTGTCTAGTAAGACCCTGCACCAAATTAATAATAACAACAATAACAATAAGAAGAATAACAATGTATTGCTTTCTTTTTAGGACATAAAAAGAGAATGGTCTTTAAGTTGCAAATATCCCCCTTTTGTGCTATTGTCTTATTGAGATTTTGTTTGGTTTGGTGTTCGAGATAGACAGGGGAATGCGCATGCTAAGGATATACTCTACACTGAGCTACACACTCAGGCCTCATTTTGTTGTTGTTGTGCAATAAAGGTGAATAGGCAGCGAGAAAAATGACAAAGGAATTATAATTTACCCAGGCAGAATTCATTTACTGAATGTATACTTTCCTGTAAGTCTGATCCATGTGCTAAGCCAAAACATAGCTGAATCTATCTGATTTTTTAAACTCTCTTTTTAGGTGCTACTTGCAGTTACCTCCATTAGCAGGGCTCTGCTACCTCACAAGAACCATGATGTTCTTAGCCTGGCACATGATTAGTAAATTAGCCATGGAAATCTGGCCAGAACCAGCACAAAATGTTGCCTGTAAGAGCTGTAAAGGTGTATGTATGCAAAGTTTCTTAGGGAAAATGAACAGTCAACTGATTATAGGCTTGGGAAAGAGCTGGGAAGAGAAATGGTTAAAGGAACTGTAATTGCCCCTCAGGGTAGTTGAGTAATATGTGGAGTGTTATTAGATCAAAGTTCTCTATCTCCAAGGAGAAAACAACTAAAAATTGGCTTTAAGTCTGTCCAGAAAGATGTCAGCTTAGCTTTTAGGATGAATTCTTGATGTATAAGTTGATATGGATCATATTGGGTTACAAAGGGAAGTTTTGTAGTCTCCCTCCCAGGAGAGGCATACGGCACGAAAAGACTAGCCATATGCAGGGCCATTTCAGCTGACCGCCTCACCCAGAGCCAGAGGGACACACTAGAAGGCCTCCCAGGACCTTCAGTGACTTGGGATTTTCTAATAACTCAAGAAACACAAGGCTGTGGGAGTGACTTCTCTGCTTCCCTGTGTTCAGTGATTTCAGAAAATTCCAGAGATTTTTCCTTCACACAAATGAGGTGAACAAGAACAGGCTTTACAAGAGAATTCTACAGCTCATCAGCACCTCATGGAATGAGGTAACTACCTGTCTTTTCCTTAATATGTGAATGGATGGACGGACATAGCTTGAAATGGAACTGTGGAGCCTCTACAATTAAAAAACAAGTTGGTGGAGAAGCCGAGGCAAAAGAAGGAAGAGAGAATGCAAACGATCCACATACAGTGAAGTGACCAACAGTGAGCATTCCTGAAAGAAAGCAAATCTAACTTTCACACGGGGAAATTGCACTGGAATCTCTTAACCAAAGTCAGTCTGACTCACTGAGGAAATGCAAGGTCAGCCTTGATACATTTGGTCCCAAGAAAAAGTTGTCCAGTTGCCAGAACATGAAGGGGAAACTGGCTCCCTTCCTGCTCCTGCTATGAACAGGGGTCTGAGATGAGCCAGGTCCTAGGGGACACCTCTCCTGCCCATATTTTTCAGGTGACACTCACTCCTGCCAAACTTACAAGCTGTGCACAGAAAGACTTGTAAGAGCAAAAGCAATTCACAAATCATCTGGTCTAAAGTATACATGCACACGCACATGCACACGCACATGTGCACCCTTCAAAGCACCGCACTTGGTCTAGTGGCCAAAGGAACACCTTTTTCTTCTCTTACAATAAAGTCACACAGCCAAGCTGAGGAAACTCCACTGGAAAACAGCTCAGCATGAAAAGGCCGCACAGCCACTTGGTCCCGTCTTGTGAACTGAAGGCTCCTGCTGGCCCTCCAGCAGGCACTTTCTAGAAGATGGCTTCTTGGTTCTCTGCAGAAAGAGATCTTGGTGATGTGCTTTAATTGCCAAGCTTCTAAAAAGCTTTTGACTCTACCTCAATTATGCCTCAAAAATCCTATACCCACTCCTAGAAATGTTCTGTTCTAGCCATAGAAATGGTTAAGACATTTTACACATTTTAAATGTTTAAATCTTTAAACAAATGTTTAAATCAGAAACCTTGGGCCCATGCTACTCTATCAAGTAATTGATACACATGGAAATCCATCCTTATACTTGACAGCCTTCAGCATGGCTAGGTACATCACAGATGTAGCGTCTTTTCAGAAGGAAGGAGGGAAGAGAATAAGGAAGGAAGAGAGGGAGGGAGAGGAGAGGGGGAGGGGAGAAAGGACTGGAGGGAGAGGAAATGAAAAGAAGGAAAAAAAGAAAGAGTGGAGGGAAGAAAGAGGGAATGACAAGGGGGGACAAGAAAAAAGAGAGAAAGAAACACAAAATAAATTTTTCCTCCTGTTTTCTCACTTCTTATCTAGGTACTAAGTGGCAAAATGAAGAGGTCCATAATCCTCAGTTTACATGTGGTTCTCACAAAACAGTTCACATGCTGTAAAATAACACTACTTTTCACTGAAATAAAAATGCAACTTTTTTTTTTTTTTTTGTCTTTTTGAGACAGGGTCTCGCTGTACAGTTCAGGCTGGCCTTGAGCTCAGTTTTGTAGCCCAGGCTGGTCTCGAACTCTCACCGATCCTCCTGCCTCAGCCTCCCGAGTGCTGGGATTACAGGCGTGCGTGCGCCACCACGCCCGGCTAAAATGCAACATTTTTACTATTCCTACGTGAAGACAATGATGTGTCTTTGACTTTGACCATGAGAGACCATGAGGTTGGAGCTCTGCACAGCACTCTGAAAACTAAAAGACCTTGTCCTAGGACCTCACACTTCTCTAAAGTCAACATCTTTGAAAGCTTGCTAGATTTAAAATCGGCTCTATGGAATGGTATGTTTTTGATTGGTGACAATCTCAATTAATTACCACTTGAATCAAATAACACTTTGATTATACGATCCTTTGTGCCACTTGTACTTACAGAACAATAATTTTTATATGATGTAAATATCTGAACAAAACAAAATGGCCTTGAACATGAACCAACCCTGCTCAACAGTTGTGGTTTAAAAAGAAACAAATAAAAATAAGAGACAAGTGTTTCTGAGGCTTGCAAAATTGGAAACAAGGGAAGTCAGTAAAATCTTTCCCACCCCACCTTTTCCCACCCCTGGAAAGCATTTTATGAGATAATGAAAACCTCTCACATGGAGTGATGTGATTAAGTAATAAAGGGCTGAATATCCCTTCCTATGTAACTCCACAGGGTGTCTGGAGCCTGTGTGAGCATTCAGTATATTAGTGTACCAATAGATTACAGTTATTTGTTACAGGCGCTCCCACTGAGATTTCTCTTTTTTTCTGTACACTGGTTAAATAACAGCCTCATTATTACTTAGTCTAATGACCTGGTTAGCAAGCTCTGCCCTTTGTAGGAATCTGTGTGAACAGCAGATATGGATGCATGGCCTCAGCCTCCAGACCATGCAAAGTGCAAGCATGCACACTTGAAACCTCACAGTTCTGCTTGGGAGAGATGGCAAGAAAAAACCACTTTTCCCCCATGTCTTCATGGGAGACCATAGGGGCTCAGTCACAGGAGATATTTAGTCAACTAAGACAAGATGTATGGCCAGCTGTCAACCCTGGACACTCCGCACTTAAAAGATAGGGAGTGTGCTCTTTTCTGGGTTTAATCTCATCACTACTTCCCACTGGAAGGATGGTGCAGGGCACAGGTTTGACCCGGCCTGCTGTTCTGCAGGTTTCCAGTAACACGCAGGTTAAGCCAGCCAATAAATCAACCAGCTAACCAGGGCTTCATCACCCTCCACCCTGGCCTCAGAGCTTTGCAAGCATCTGATATTCCTTTAATGGGATTACCCTGATGGACACAGAATCTCTGGAGTCCGTCATTTGCAGAGAACTACTTCCAACAGTATTTATGGTATGGTGTTCTCATGGGTGTTGCTCATATTATTCTCTCAGTAGTCACCTTGTTTGTGTTCCAAAGCCTTCTTTCACAAAGCCCTCCCAATAATAAATACTCATGTAATGTAGGGCAGAGGCTACTGGCTATCTTTTTCAAAATGTTTTCTTTCGAAATTATTTCCCATCTACAGAAAATTTGTAGGAATAGAACACAGACATTCCAAATATTCTTTAACCAGATTTGAGTTACCAATTTTTTTTTCTCCAGAACACAGGAGTTCACACATTCTAGGCTAGTGCTCTGTCACTGAGCCAATACCCTAGTAATCAGATTCATTGATTTTTTTTTAAATACCTTGCCACCTTTAATGACTCCCCTCTGTTTCTGTCTTATATGTACAGCTCTGCATATGCATAGCTGTAGACCACTGTTTCGGAACCATGTGGCTGCAGCCCGAGCAGCCTCTCCTCACTCGGTGATACCATAGCACATACCGACTATAAACAAAGATATTCCTTGAGTGACTGGACGCCAGTGATCTAAGGCAAGACATTTAACACTGATGTGATACTTTGATCTAATACATATACCATACAAAATTTCATTAAGCATCCTCAAAAAATGACTTTTATAGTAGTTCTTGAACAAATAACAAAAATTATTTGTTCACTAAAGGATTGGGCATCCCATTTAATTTTCATCTGTCTGTACAGTCGCCATGAACCTGAGGGTAATGCCTCAGCCTTTCCATTATTTTTTAGAATGTGCCTCAATTTGGATTTCTCTGTTATTCCACTAAGAGTAGACCCATATGTTCCATTTGGCATAAGAATCCCCTATTGTGATGCGTTCTGCCCACAACACAAATTTACCTCTGTTTTGTGATGCTAATATCTATGGGTTGATTAAGATCTTGACTCATTTCTTCACTGCACTATGAACAGATTTTCTTTTTTTTTTTTTTTTTGTCTTCAGGAACCTTGAGATAATGTAAGTATTCTTCTCATTCAATCTGCACCTCTAGGTTTAGCACCTATAGTGTTTCTTACTCGAACCAATTTCTACTCTGATGGATGTGTGCTTTATAAAATTACACTGCAGGGTTGGGAAGATAGCTCAGTGGTCTAAGCACCTCACTGGAAAGCACAGGGACACTGGTTTGATCCCCACTACCACATGTCACACAGGTTCTGGAACTAGTGCACCATTGCCGGCCACTGAGAAACCAGGTGTTGTGGCTTATGCCTGCAATCCCAGCTCTTGGGAGGCAGAGACAGGAGGATCACTAAAAGTCTGAGCTGCATGGCAAGACCCTGTACCAAATAAAAGATTTAAAAAATAAAATAAAATTGCACTGCACAATCTTAGTTTACTGACCACCACCACAGGGCAGACTGTTTTAGCAACCACTAGAATACAGCATTCACAGCATGACCATACCATAACTAGAGAGAAAATGAAAAAGATACAGACACTACAAGTAGGCCCAGTTTGCCACATATGCTCTTCTTCTATTCTAGTTTTGCCAAAAGTCCCAACCCCGGAGGTCACAGTCGATATCTGATATCACAGCACCATCTTCCACTCCTTTGATTCAATACCAAGCATTTTTCATTATGATTATATGCAGCCTCTAGTCCAGGGCATTTCCCTCCTTTTGTTTAAATTGCTTCTTGAATAAATAGCTCAAAATTTAGGATGGCAGCCAACAGAAGATAATCTCCCAGGGGAAAACACTGGAATCCTTACAATTTCCATCAGCAAGAAGCAGAGGAAAATGACAAGTTGCCATTCATTTCCAAAGAAATTAGACTGCAGTGTGGTCCCTCACCTCTGCCTCCATGATGTAAAAATTAGTTTTGCAAACTGTTACTTTTTACATTTTCCATATGAACCACAATGTAACATTCCTCATACAAAGAGAAACACACAGACATATTTCATATTAATTTACACTCACATACACTTTTCCTTGAAAGAGGAGCTCGAAGGGCCCAGAAACCTGATCTGTTAATTATCAAGAGAGTACTGTACTCATTTCACATGAAATGAGAGAAAATGGAACCTACCAGTTAAAGGAATCTATCACTTATCCCCTCTGGGTTTATCATGTTTGCCACAAATAAACCTATTTCCTGTAGGACAGATGGAAAATGTGAGGTGACAATTCACTCTCCACAAAAAAAAAAAAAAAAAAAAAAGTTACTTCCCAAGAGGCAAATTCTCACTTTAAGGTGTGAAATATCCACATGTGTAAAAATTCTGATCTATAGACAGAAATGTCTACTGAAGTGAAAAAGATGTTAGTAGAAGCAGAGTTTGATAGAACCTAAAAAAATTATAAAAACAATGTGATGAGGTTCAGTCCACAAACACTGATAGGACCAGCCCTGCTTCTTTTATTATGAATCAGAAATCTGACAACGTGGCTTGGGTTTTGTCACATAAGGGACGTTTCTTTATCTCCCTGCATTGGTGTGTATTATGTGAAGATGTCACCTTATGTTCCCAACAATGCAAACATGTAAACAGGACACAGGCATAAGAGTTTATCACATCAACATTTTACTGAGTCCTACCATGGAAGGTCTTACTGCGTTTTACAGCTCGAAGTAAGTTAGATAACGTTTTACAGGATCCTGATTTTTATGTACAATGTAAGACAGTGTTGAAACATATTCATCCTATAAAGAAATGTATTCAAAGTATGTTTACCAGGTCTCCACTTTGTGTAAAGCACTTGCTAGGTCCTGGAAACATACTAGAAAATAAAGTACTGCTGGCCCTCAGTACCCGCTGGTTCTGCTCCTATGAATTTGACCAAATGTAGATCTGAGATTTAAAAAAAAAAAAAAAAAAACTGCACCTGTACTGAACATGAACAGTCTTTTCTTGTCATTATTCCTGAAGCAAGATAGTATACCAAGTAGGTAGACAACATTTACATTGTACTAAGCTTAAAGATGATTTAAAGTATATGAAATGATGTGCTCATGTCATATGTAAATGTTATGTGTTATGGTTTGTGTACAGGTGTCCCCCCAAAGCCTCATGCAATCATGGGGCAGCTTCTGGAATTCGTAAATGATTATTGTGGAAATGGGTGCTACCTCTCCCCTGGGGCAGGTGATTTGCATTTCAGTGTAAGGTAGGAAGAGAAGATAGCTGCTTGAGCAGCTGCTAGCTCTCCCAGTGCTCTTGCTCTCTGCCTGCCGCCATGGAAGGATGCCCTGTGCCATGTGCCAGTCTGCTTTGGAGCCAGCTGAATATGGACTGAATCCTCCAGTAACTGTGAGCTAAATAAACCTTTCCTTCCCTCATTTTGAGTGTCAGGTGTTTGCCTCAGCAACAAGACAAGAATAGCTAAGACACTATGCCACCTCCTATAAGGGATTTAGCAGCCTCAGACGTGTCCACAGGGAGTCTGGAGCCAAATCCCCACCAACAGAGATGGACGTCTATAGATTATCTGTATTCTCATAAATACCTCAACACACTTGCAGAATTGATTATTCAAAACATCATACTTTATTAAAATATTGCACACAGATCAACAGCAGCCAGTAGAGAGACACTACAAGTCACATATGTAATTTTATTATATCCAGTAGACACACTTCTTAAAAATATAAAGAGAAATCAGTGAAAATACCAATATGTTTAATTTAACCAAATATGTCCAAAATAATCATGTAAAACTGTATAGTCAGTGTAAAGTTATTGATACACCTTGTTTGTTCTCTTTTATACTAAATCTTCAAGATCCAGTACATATTTTATATTTGTTGACATTCCAACTCAGATGGCAAGTTTTCATAAGAAATATTTGATCTTCATTTTGAATCATAATAGTCTGTGCTTTAAAAAGACTGACAATCCCAGCACTCGGGAGGCTGAGGCAGGAGGATTGGTGTGAGTTCGAGACCAGCCTGGGCTACAAAAGTGAGCTCAGGACCAGCCTCAACTGCATAGCGAGACCCTGTCTCAAAAAGACAAAAAAAAAAGACTGACAACTTCAAATTGTATCAAATATTCTTTTTATGTATCAAATATTCTTAAAAATTTTCAAAGAACTGAATCAGGCAGTTTTTTCATTGAAATTGAATACAATTAAACAATATAGTTGCTCAGTTGTGCTAGCTCATTGGGACCAGTCGCTATTGTAATGGTGGAACAACTCTGAATGATATCATTTCACGTTCCTAAGAAATACAAGCACTAGACAGGGCAGGTATTGCCACCTACATTATACATAAAAAAATAAACATGGCTTAAGAGACAATAACATAACTCATCTGAGCACTGTTGTGCTTCCATAGTGAGTAGTAGAATTAGAATACAATCCCCAAAGGCCACCCAAGAAAGCTCATCAGATTAAAGCACCTGCAAGTAAGTACAGGGACCAGGGATTCAATCCCTGAGCCTGC
>PVJA010047253.1:0-14740 GCA_004027025.1 Myocastor coypus
CAAAAAAAAAAAAAAAAAAAAAAAAAAAAAAAAAAAAAAATTAAAGGAGAAACATTAAATCTCCTGGAAGAGAAAGTAGGAGGAAATCCAGAAGACATCAGAGTAGGCAAAAAGTTCATGGACAAACATCAAAATGCATGTTTAACAATTGGAAACATCAACAAATGGGACCTCCTCTGGCTAAAGTTTTTGCATATGAAAGGAAATTACCAACAGAATGAAAAGAAAACCCACAATTTTCAAAAAGATTTTAACTAAGAACTACTCAGACAAAGATCTTCTATCTAGAATCTACAAAGTACTAAAAATCATTAGAGTTCCAAAATTCAAAGACCGAGTCCAGAAATGGGCATCTGTGATGAACACACACTTTTCAGAGAAAGAAATTCAACAAGCCTATATATACATGAATAAATGCTCCACATCGCTAGCTATTCATGAAATGGAAATCAAAACAACACTTAGATACCATCTCACCCCAGAAAGATTGGCTATCATAAAGAAATCAACCAGCAACAAATGCTGGAGAGGTTATGGGGAAAGAGGAACCCTTCTCTACTGCTGGTGGGAATGCAGATTGGTGCAACCATTATGGGAAGCAGTGTGGAGGATCCTTGAAAAACTAGAACTGGAAATCCCATTCAATCCAGCTATCCCTCTACTGGAAATTTTCCCAGAAGAACTGAAAACATCATACCATAGCGATATCTGTGTGCCTGTGTTTATAGCAGCCCAATTTGTAATAGCCAAATCTTGGAAACAACCAAAATGCCCATCATTTGAAGAATGGTTGAAAAAAAATGTGATATTTTTAAACAATGGAATATTACCCAGCTATAAAGAATGATTAAGCTGGAAAACTTCATATATAAATCGATGCATATTGAACATATACTCATTAGTGAATAAACCAGACCTACATGTGTAAATATCATATAGTCTCCCTAGTGTAAGATCTCTAAAGAAGAAGTAAAACCTAACACAGCTGAATGTGTTGTGGATTACACAACAAAGTGACTGGAAGCATATAAGAGAGGAAACATAGCTCGAACAAAACCATGCACTTATGTACACAGGGTGAATCAGGTATTGATCTTAAGAACCTTCAAAAGATTCATCACAATGACCATAGTAATGTGAAATAGTAAAACTATGCTTGGAATGCATGTCATTCTCGTCTTTTTGATGTGTACTGCTCCCAGTGTGAACTCAGTTACTATTATACTCTCTCTTAAGTAAATGGTTGGTTGACAAATAAAAAAAAAAAAAAAGAAAGAAAGAAAAGGGTATTCATTGAGAGTAAGAGAGTGGGAAAAATTCCATAGCCTTGACAGGCTACAATTTTGTATATCCTTGGATTTCTAAATGTCTGCATAAAAATGTGTAACTCCTTGTATCTCATTCCATAGAGAATTATTTGAGTATCAATGATTGGCAGAAAATATCAATTTCAAGCTAAGTCAAAGATGTTTGATGTTCAGAAAGCCAGTGATGTTAAGCCCAATTACCTAAGCTATAGAGTAATAGTATCACAAAACTTTTCTGCTGGAGGGTTAAGAATGTAAGTTAACAGACCAAAAATTGGAGAAAAAGAAGGGCTATGAGGATAGCCAATATTTTGGTTCTAGCCCTTCAAGGTCAGTAAGGACTCAGGATATAAGAGAACCTGTGCTGTAATATCCTATAACTCAGAGGTGTCCCAAATTTTCTGGTCAAGGAGATTATGGGACCTCAGAGGAAAGGGATAAATGAACTGTAGTGTGTCTAAGGAGAGTCACCCCCAAAAAAATATTCTCTCAGGCTTTCACAGAAAGCAAACTGGTCAAGCAATGGCTGTGACTTATCCCAAAGGCTGACACTAACAACAGTTCTATAAAGCACTGTACATGGTTCAAAAGTTAATCCTGAGGGGATTTGACCTTGAAAGATACAAATGATGAATGTTGTGTTACACAGGTCTGGTTTTAACTTACCCTTGATCACCCAGTGGAAAAGCTTAATTACGAGTCTTAAAAAGCAGAACTAGATTAGCGTGATGAGTTGTAAAAGGCTAAAATCAAGAACCTCCAACATTGCCAGTTTCACCAGTAACCCACTGCAATTATGGAACATTGGACTATGTATACATCTCCTTCGTGTTAGTTCTTAGAGAAGAATTTTTTTTTCTTTCCTTACCAATATCAATTAGGAAATGTCCTTCTTAATTTGTGCAGTGCCTTCTGTCCAAAGTAACCTTTTTCACTTTGTTTGAGTAGGTAGTTCGGCTTGTCTTCACACTTGCAAGTTTCTGTTTTGCCCAAAGTATCTCTCTCCAGGTTTACCTGGTCGATTTAGATATTTTTTTCGTATTGCTTGATTATATCCCATGCAAATTTCCATCTTTTCCATATTACATGTCACTAGAACTCCCTATCTTATGATTTTTTTGTTATGTATTTGGCACAGGGTCTCACTATGAAGCTCGTACTTATGGTGATCCTCTTGCTTTCCAGCCTACTCAGTGCTGGGATTACAGGCATGGACTAACATGCCAGAGCTCAGAGGCCTGCTCAGTGCCACCAGGAGTGGGGCCAGCACAGCATGTGTTACCAGGGACTGAATCTCGGTCCCTGCGCTTACCTACGCAGGCATTTAGTCAGCTGAGCTATCTCACCAGCCCTATAATTACTTTTTTTTTTTTTTTTACATATCTTTCTCTTGAGAAACAATCAAAAGGAAGACTGATGCTTCATCTGTATCCACTTTCCAATGTCGGTGCTGCAATGCCTGGCATGCAATGGGAACTCATCAGATACACGTTGAAAGAGCAACTAACTGATTTTCATTTACTTTTCTCAGTCAAATACCAGAATTAGACAGAGACATACATAGCTATTCTAAGACACTGAGGATCTCATTGCAAATCAAAAACAAGCACTACTAGGCACAGATCACAAGGTGCCCTGCAGTGAGAAGAGATAGGGCATAGTAAGTTGAGAAGCACACCAGAAGTTTTGGCTCTAGAGCCAGTAATCATTGAAGAATGAATAATCCTTGCGCGTATAGCCTGTTAGTTTAACTCTTCATTGGTGCTGACTGATCAGGCCCACCATCTCTCAAATGAGCAGATAGTGAAGGTCGAATAAAAGATACAAATGGAATGATTGCAGAGCTCCAGGAGCACCAAAAACCATGTTGCAGAATTTGATACGCTCTGTGGGTCAAGAAAGATCTTCTCTAAGTGACTCACGTTTATTTCATTATCACAACAAGGTAGGAAATACTAAAGAGAGTCAGGATTCTGCCCCGGAGTGGTGGGGCTGTCCAACAACCTCAGTAGTCATCTCAAGGGCTTCTCCAAGTAAGATATTATGCTAATTTAGGAGAACTATGTTAGCTCCAGGAACGTCTCCACCCAGGAGTGATCCACCTACAGCTATAGTGTTTATCTAGTTAAGTGAACTTGGAGACAGATGTCCTTAGCTCTGGGCCAGTGTTGGCCTTTGATGCCTCACTGTGGGACCTGCGACTCAGAGGTTCACTTGGTGGGAGTCAGTTGTCCATCTCCAGGCAAGGGGCCTAAGCCTTGGGCAGACTAACAAGTAAACATGACGAGCCTATGGGTAACTACAAATCCTGCTCAGGACCATTTTGAAGCAGTTTCCATCACAAATATGTTCCTTCATCCATACATTGAAGTTGCTAGTAACATTGACTTTTTTTTTTGTCTTTTTGAGGCAAGATCTCACTATGCAGTTCAGGCTGGCCTTGAGTTCAATTTTGTAGCCCAGGCTGGTCTGGAACTCGCACCGATCCTCCTGCCTGAGCCTCCCGAGTGCTGGGATTACAGGTGTGCACCACCACACCCAGGCAACTGATCTTTCTTTCTTTCTGTCTGTCTGTCTGTCTGTCTTGCTTTCTTGCTTTTTTGCTTTCTTTCTTTCTTTCTTTTCTTTCTTCTTCCTTCCTTCCTTCTTTCCTTCCTTCCTTCTTTTTTCTTTTTTGGTACCAGGGACTGAACTAAAGACCTGACATTTGTCAGGCAAACACTTATTCTACTGAGCTATCTCCCTGGCCCCAGTAACACTGGATTTCTGACACTTTCAGTTGTTTTCTTTCATGGTTAACTGTCCTAACACTTCTTAAACAAACTTGGAAACTACCAGTTTCCTATGGTTCTTTTACCTAGAGTGCTAGAAACGGGATACTCTCTAGAGCTATAAATGTAGGAGCAAATAGCCTCCTAGATTTCTGAGGCAACTGCAACTACTTTCCTATGCTGCCGTGTACCAGCCAACAGAGAATCAGGTTTTAAACAGGCAAGTCTTATCAACATTTAAAGGGAACACTTTTTCTCTTCATTTTTGAAGAAAAAATAGGTAGGTATCTATGTTTATATCTGTATTTATATAGCTCTACCTACCTACCTATCATCTATCTATCTATCTATCTATCTACCTATCATCTATCTGTCTATGGCTGGCAAGATAGCTCAGTAGACTAAGCATCTTCTTAGGCAAGCACAGGAACTGTGCTTCAATGCCTGGCTCCACGTGCTGTGCTGGCCCTGCTTCTGGGCTCACTAAGGTAGTCACCGAGGCCAGGTGTGGTGGCACATGCCTGTAATCCCAGTGCTGGGGAGGCTGAAATCAGGATGATCATGGAAAGTCTGAGCTGTGTAGTGAGACCCTGTACGAAAGACAGAAAATAATAATGTCTGTCTGTCTGTCTGTGTATATATGAATCTATGGAGAGACCTTCTTATGCCAGGTAATGAGCAACAGCAAGACTGGGCTATGGAATGTCAATTTTATCAATTCATAGCATGTGGTAAAAACAGTGATTGATTGATTTATGGATGATCACGATTTACATCTAGAATGCTCACCCGAAGGACTAGAGTACATATTCCTCTTTGACCTTTCCGTTCCTTCTGCTTCTGCCTTCCTGCCTTAGTGAGAGAAGTTTCCTTCCATGGCTGGCTCCTTCTGCCATAAAATTTCTATGTTGGGGCCCCCTGATTATGAACTGGAACCCTGAGCCAAAATAAATTGTGAGTATATGACATTGCCTGAACAATGGGATAGTGAGCAAGACACAGGTATTATTTTATATTGTCACTAAAGCATTTGCTCAATACAGACTTTATTTATTTCCTTCATAAATGTAGGCAATTTGGGACCAATAAGGTTGGAGTAACTTAACCTAGAAAACTTAGAAAAATCAGTTATCTACCTGTGCATAACTAACCACCATAAAAGTCAGTGATTTAAAGCAACAGTTTCCTCTTGAAGGTTGATATAATCACTTGAGCCTTGCACCTTCACCTGGCCTGTTTTTGCTTAATCACATGACTGTCATCATCTGATGGGACTGGATCATCCGAGGTGGCCTCAGCTAAGGCCTAGCAGTTGGCTCTGACTCTTGGCTAAGTTATATGTTTCTCATAGGATAGCTTAGTGTTGTCACAATCACTGAGTTTTAAATTCGGATAAAAAGAAGGCAAACATCAATGCACAAACACTTTTTTAAAAAAATTTCCCTTGTATCAGTCTGTTAACAACTGATTGGCCAAGCAATTCACATGATCATACTCAGTTAATGAGAGTTGAATTATGTAAAGTTAAGGACGCAGAGAAATCTTATTGAAATCACTGCTATAAAATCCTACACAACATATACAGAGGTTGAACTAATTACAAACCTATGTGGATTCTAAAATACTTTTCAGATCTTCTTATTGTGTGATATTAATAACTTAGAATGTTTTTCCTGGGAATGTTTTAAATTATTCAATGTGTCATCAAGTAAAATATATAAAATATTTCTAACTATGCAGCATATCTTGAATAAATATAGGCTTTTATTGGTTATTCTGAGGTCTTGATTGGGGTGATTTTCAACTAATAGGGATTCAGCAGTTATTTATTAAATTAGCTTGAAATTTAAAAAATACAGTGAAATAGACACGTCATAATTGCTTTTCCCTTTATTAACATACAATCTTCTATTTTTATTGAAGCACACCTTTCTTGGTGTGATTAGGTTATTTTGATGATAGCAAAGGATATTTGAAGATATAGGTAAGCATCTCTTTCACTACACTGTAATGTTTGTGATCACAGGAGAATAAAATGTGTCTAGCTAAATCTTCATATTCTATCTTTATTATTTGTAGTACATGGCATTTAATATAAGTGCCTTGGGAAAAGAAAGGGCTAGACAGTGCCATGAAATGGGTCAAAAGACTCAAGTCAAGGAAAGAGTCATAGTACTTCTACCAACATCCCTTAGACCAGTACTCGGTTCAAATATGTGATCCAAATGATCCAATGTGGAAGATTACATGAATATTTATTGAATATTCACAGTACTTTCTGCTACAGCATATCAATATCTATACAGATTCATCTTCAGTCACTATGTATATATCAAAACTTCTGTAATCCTACCATTGTATCAATAAGTCAAACCATCTTCATCTGTTCATCAAGGGATACTATGGCTTTTGTAACAGGCAAGGTACTCTTCTGCAGGGAAAATAAGTTTGTGAAACGTTTTTGAAAACTATTGCTATTTGCAATTTGATCCTAGGTGATAATTTCTTACTGGTTATAGCAAAATTATATCCCATTTTTAAAGTCAAATAATTAATTTGTGTCTCAAATTTCTTGGTTGTGTTGGTCATGGATGATTTTATTGGAGTACATCTGGGTGAGAGGGAGGGAAGATGTTTACCCACCTGCACTAATTATCTCTTCATCATAAAGTTATTAGCAAGCTGTGAAACCCAACCCTAAAATTGTGGGCAATTAACCTATTTAAAATACTCAATTGCATTTTCTGGAAAGTCCTTTGTATGCAATGGAAATTAGACTTTGTTAATTCGTTCTATCCTATTATTTACTACTACAAGGAATATAGAAAATGTTCTTTTCCCAAGTTCAGTTTTACAGTCACTATCATGAAGTGGTTCATAATGCCTAATTTTACTGTGTATTAGCAATTATTACAGTTATTGGCTTTGACAAGTCATTCCTGAGAAATCCTTCATCAACAAAGCCTTAGTATGAGTTTTGTGAGAATTAAGTAAGAAAACAAAGCACAGTTATACCTTAGTAAACCTGGACTAAAATTTGTCCAGTTGGGTTGAGAAGGGGTTGGCTGTTCACATCTGCTCTTACTGCTTGAGTTCAGCACCACATAAACTCCATTCCATTCCAGGTATGGAATTTGCAAGTCAGCTCACTATAAAATATTTCAGAATCATTTAAAAAACAGCACAAAATTTTAAAATCAGAAAATTGAAGAATACATGTAACTTTCATTGTTCATATACTTGTTGTTTGAATTTTATCTAGACAACTGACTATTGATGCAAAGTTGTGAAGTTCATCTAAAAAAAGAGGTTGTGCCAAAAGAGGAGACTGGGTTACATAGAAGAAATTATCTCTCAAAGTGAATGTTTCAAGATGGTTGACAAATGAAACTCTCCTATTACTTAGTAGTTTGGCAGAACATCACACATCACACATGCATTTCATCCTATAGCACTCAGGAGACTGAAAACACGAGAATCACTGTGAATCTGATCTGCATTGTGAGATTCTATAGACTCTATAATAAATCACACACACACACACACACACACACAAACACACACAAAGACTCAAGAGGAGAGATAAGAAGAAATTATGTTTTAGTGTTTCTGAGATCATATATTTTCTATTCAGCAAACATATATTTTCTATTCAGATATTTGTGGGTGGTAGGGAAAAACAAAGGTTTAAATTTTGATAAAAGAAGGAAATATAAACCTTGCTATGTAAAACATAGCTCTTGGTCTAGTGGCACTGATGTTCCCTGGGGCACAGTTGAAAAGCAGGGTATCTCCATACAACCGGTAAGCCCACGCACTCAACAAAAATCGTTAGGTTAATATCAGTCTCAGCAGACTGCTAAACACTTCAAGATTTGAGAATCTCTGCACTGCAACCCTGGTCCCTGTGTTCAGAATGGAAGAGAGGGTTTCCATTTAACTGTCACTTCCCAGTCTTCAGTAATTAGGAATAGAAATTCCAACAAGAACTCCGCCCTCCCTCCGCTGTGGCGGGTGATTTGTCTTCCTTTCTCTGGATTTAAGAGGAATGGCTGAATGCAGAAGTTGCTGCGAATAGTGCATTTCCAATTCTCTTTTCCCCTGGTGAAGCCGCCTTCCCTTACCCAGCCTGCCTGAAGCCCAGCATTTGCCATTGGATGAATTAGCCCTGTCACGTACTGCTTTACATCACAGCACTCCTGCTGCCATTCCTACAAGCTGTTCATTTTATTTTGATCATGCATCCTCAGATGTAATGGATGCTTACCACAGCTCCTCCAGATCAGCCCTCCCCCATTCCCGCTCACTCGGGTGATGAAGCATGCCTCTATTAGGCTTTTTATTAACTTGCTTTGCTTTGGTCTCTGGCCTCATTACCTCATAGTCTTTTACATTAGGCTGCTAATGCAGGTAGTCTGCAGGTAGATCATTCTGCACTGCGTTACTTCCCCATATATTGGTATTTGCTTTCTGCCTTTGACATTTCTCACCTCGCTTTTGCCCTCTCAGCAATCCTGCGCATTGTGCGCCATGTTCTTTCTTCCAGGTCATTAACATATAAAGTGGAAAAAACATTGGCCTTCATATTGACCCTTGTGCTTCTTTATTTCCCAGTTTTCTAACTCCTAAATGAGTTTTCATACCCAAATGCTCTTTCTACTGCAAATAATCCAGTTTTGCCTCCACTTAAGTATAGTAGAAGAGTGGGTTGAACTCTGTTATTTTTAACTATGAAAGCATGAGTTTGCCAGACTTTTCAGTTTAATGAAGTGCAACCTATAAAGGGCCGTACTTGGACACGGCACTGGGGGATCAAGGCACAGAGCCAGTGCAACTGGAGAGGGAGCAGCAGGAAGATTGGCAGCCCTCACTACCCAGAATCCCCTTCTCATTCTGAAGCTTGCCTTTAGAAGACTGATGGCGAGCATGTCAAAGAGACCCACACACCTCAGCACTGAGAAAATCAGAAGGACAGTGCTCTTGCCTTCTAAAACCATATTTCCATGCTACTCTTTCCAAACCAAGAAGAAAAGCTTCAACTGGTGAATTCACAAAGCTGGACGGGTTCGTTTTTGCCTGGGTTTGGTGGCAGGCACAGCAACGTGGCATGTAGTACTGGGAATCAAACCCGGGTCCTTGCACTTGCCAGCCTGGCACTTAGACCACTGAGCTATCTCCCCAGCCCCATACCTCCATCATTTAGTAGTTTGATCGATTTGATTTATCATGAGAAAACTATTCAAAGAATAAAAAGAAATGAAATAGTCGTCCTTAACATTTATCTATTGTAGGGGCTGATGAGATGGCTCAGCAGTCTAAAGCGCTTGCTTAGGCAAGCTTAGGCAATCACAAGGACTGCGGTTTGATCCCCAGCACCACACGCTACCACAGCTCCACCCCCAGGGTAGGCTGAGCCAGCCATAATAAAAATTAAGTAAATGAATGAATAAATAAATAAATAAATAAAATGTGTAATTTTAAAAAATTATCTATTGTAGTTAACTCATATAACCAATAAAGCACTGCCCCACATGGTATATGATTATGAAAAGACGTAGAATATGTTCAATTGAAATAACAGTATCTAGGCATTACAAGAAAGAAAAGTTTTAATAAATGCTGATTTTCTCAAGTAGAAATTCCATGACTTCGCAATTGTTTGTGAAGATAATGAAAATGAATGTGATACTTAAGTCCATGCGAGAGACAGAATGAGAAGAGGAAGATACATGTTTGCGCTTAACCATACAAAAGTTCTCTAACCTTGAACAAGTGACTTATATTGAGTCAAAGTTTTGTTTCCTGAGAGGGAGGAGGTCATGATATGTAAAGCATAGTAGGTCAAAAGTAAAAAAAAAAAAAAAAACTTTTACTAACTAGTACAACACCTTACTAGAATAGAAACCAGTAAATGAGAATATTTGTCTTCATTGCTATGGCTGTTATGGTTTTTTTTTTTTTTTGTGATTTTATAAAGATGGATATTAAAGATTGATAAAAGAAGATGAATGATCACAATACAGCTTTATTTCATTTCCCATAATGTCGTGACGTCACTCATACCACTCCTGCTGTCATAGCATGTGAAAGGCACATTGCCACAGCCCCACGGTTCTTCACAAGGTATAGGCAGAAGCACAGGGCCCGACCTCTAGAATTGGTCAGCTTGTAAATTCCATCAACTCTTCTTAGCACTGGGAGTTCTAGACAGAAGTTATTTAATATCTTTGAGCCTACTATATCACAGTTCTAAAACGATAAAAATACTAGAAATTAACTCAAAAGTTAATTGGGTGTGCTTAGCATTTTTTCTGCATCTTATAATTTGTTTCATTTTTCATCAGACCTGTTTTTTTTTTTTTTTTTTTTTTCTGGTAGAATGTTGTTTGTATCATTGGAGTTTTGTAGTATAATTTCAGGTCAGTGATTGCTATGCTCCCTTCCTTTTCCCTGTTGGCCAGAGTTGCTTTCCCTGTCCTTGGTCCCTTCACATTCCAAATGAGTCTTAGGACCTTTCTCTCCAATTCTGTGGATATTTGTAGTTTGATCAAGATTGCATTAAACCTATATAACATTTATTTTTATGGGGAAATACGATTATTTTCATGATATTGGTTTTTCCTACAGAAAAATAAAAAATATCTTTCCATTTCTGATATCTTTTTTCATCTTTTTTTCAGAATATTATAGTTTTTAGTGTAAAATCTATACTTGACTTTTACTTTATCAGATTGACAAATATTTTATTTTTATTGTGTTTTGAAGGGTATAGTTTCTCTAACATCACTCTCGAGTAATTTTTTGTTTGTGTACAAAAAAATTCTATACATTGGTAAGTATAGATTTTGAATCTAGCTACACTACTGAATTTTGTTATTAAATCTACAAGTCTTTTCTTTTTTGAAGTTTTAGTATCATATTTAGAGTATCATGTTATCTCCAAATAATGATAATTTAACTTATTAATTTTGTATATTTGTTCTTCCTCTTTCTTCCTACTGTACAACTGATCTGGATATTTCCACAATTATATTGAATAAGAATGAGACAGTGTTCATCCTTGCATTCTTCCTGATTGTAGAGTGAAAGCCTTCTATTCTTGTCCATTTAGTATCATGCTGGTTGTTGGTTTGTTACAGATGGCTTTTACCAGATTGCAACTAAAACCATTTATTCAAATTTTCTGTAGGTTTACTTATTTTTTTATCATAAACAGGTGTAGGACTTTGTCAAATATTTTTTCTGTGTCTATTGAGGTGATCATTTGTTTTAGTCTTTGGCTCTGTTCATGTGGTTTATTGTGTTTGTTGATTTGTGAACCATTCGTGCATTTTGGAATGAATCTTACTTGGTCATGATATATAATTTTATTGACGATTTTATGCGTACTAACTACCTGTATCTTCTTTTGGATATTTGAATCTATGCTTAATTGGGAAATTGGCCTATAGTTCTCTTTTTTTCATTCAAATTTCCTCTGGTTTTGGAATCAGAGTAATGCTTGCTTTCCAGAATGAATTAGGGAGTATTTCTTCCCCTCAGTTGCACCAAAGAGTTTGACAAGCAGCAGCATTAGGTCTTCTCTAACATTCCTAAAAATGTCATCAGTGAATCCTCAATCCTGGGCTTTTCTTTTCTGGCAGGTTCCTAATTATATCTTCAATTTCATTGATTACTATCTATTTATGTACAATATTTATATCATCTTGATTCAATTTTGGTATTTGTATGTATCTAGGAGTCTTTCCTTTTCTTATATGTTTTATTAGAATACAGTTTCTCAAAGTAAACTATAGGCCAGTTTTCCAATTAAGCATAGATTCAAATGTCCAAAAGAAGATACAGGCAGTTAATGTGCACAAAATAGTCAATAAAATTATATACCATGACCAAGTAAGATTCATTTCAAAATGCACGAATGGTTCACAAATACAAGTCAATAAATACAATACATCACATTAACAGAGCCAAGGACTAAAACAAATGATCAACTCAATAGACACAGAAAAAAGTATTTAATGAAGTCCCACACTTGTTCATGATAAGACAAATAAATAAATAAACAAACAAACAGAAAATTGGAATAGATGGTTTTCATTGCAATATGGTAAAACCCATCTATGACAAACCAACAAATAACATCATGTTAAATGGATAAGAACAGAAGGCTTTCACTCTGCAGTCAGGAACCCAACAAGGATGAACACACCCCATTCTTATCCAATATGAAGGATTTCCTGGATTTCTCCACAATCTATGATGACTTCACCAGTTTCATTCTTAGTTGTATGGATTTGTGTCTTTTCTTTTTTGATAGGGTTGGCTAAGTGTTTATCAATTTTATGTAATCTTTCAAGAAAAAGATCAAAGAATAAACTAACACAATTGATGTTAAAGAATCTATGCAATGAATCAAACAATTTGTTCTTGAATGAAAATTTCCATTCAAGGATGTGAGCCAAAAGGAGTTTATGAGAGGACAAAATAGCAGATATGGAAAACAAGAATGTGGCTAAGGATCATGAAAAGTAAGATAATAAAGAAAATAAGAGTGGACCACATACAAGCCATACAAGTAGCAGATAATGCAAAGATGTCTATAGTGCAGTCTACCCTACAAGAGCAGAATACCTATTCTATCAAGTGTGCATGGAATGTTCTCCATAATAGGCCACATGCTAGCTCACAGATTATGCTTGAGTAATTAAAAAAAAAAAAAACGAAGCTACCCCATGAGTACTGTCACAACATAGTGCTATAACGTGAAATCAGTGGCAAAAGAAACCACAGAAGCAGACTGATCACAAGTCACAGGGAACTCAGAGTGAAGTACTTCAACCCTAAAAATAAATGTCCTCCAACACACATTGAGGTACCATACAAAACTATCTTTCAAGATCAGTGGAGAAAGTCCAACGAGATAGCTCAGTAGCTTAAGTGCTTGTTTTGTCAAGAGTAGAGACCAGGGTTTGATCCCTAGTGCCATGTATACACCAGTTCCGCCCCTGGGTGCCCTGAGCTGGAGACCAAGTCTAAGCATGGTGGTGCACGGCTATAATTCCTATGCTGGGAGTCTGCAAACAGGAAGATCACTGTGAGTCAGAGCTGCATAGTGAGACCTTGTATCAAATACATGAAAAATTCATTGGAGAAAGAAGATATTTCCACAACAAAGAAAACCTGAAGAAATTCATGACCACTAAACTAGCACATGGCAATGTTCTCAAGGGCATTCTAGAAAGAAATGTCAGTGGCTATAGCTCCAGTATCCCCTACAGCATGAAACCACCAGACAAAGCAAGTAATTAAATAGAACCAAGAATCAAGAAGAAGAAAACAGCATGACAAGGATAAGTCAATACTTAGTAGTTAAAGCCATCAATGCTAACAGAGGTAATACCCAATCAACAGAAGAAGACCTGCGTTGTAAATCAGGAAGCAAGATCTAACAATATGCTGCATAGAGCAAATATATTTAATTCCAGAAGAAAAAATATAGATAGATAGATAGATAGATAGATAGATAGATAGATAGATAGATAGACAGATAGACAGATAGTCGAATGGCTATAAAACACACTTCAGGAATTAAGAAAAAACTGAGGAGGAGCTATTCTATTCGCTGACAAAGGAGATTTCAAGACAAGCATGAGTAAGAGTGGAGAAGATCTCTGTAGCCTTGTAACAGCAACAACCGAAGAGAAAGAGATAAGAATCATAAATATGCATGCATTAAATACTAGCACACCGAACTCTATAAAACAAGTATTAACAGGCATGAAAAATAAACCACTCCTCCTTAAATTGTTAGTCTATAATATTGCCTCAGAAGTGAGAAACTGAGAAAGATGCAGGTATTATTTGATATAATCACAGAGGCAGCTGCTCACTATAAACTTTATTTCTTCTCCTGTAAATGTAAGGAATCTGAGACCTATAAGATTGAAGTAACTTAACCTAGATAGATCAGTTCCTCGAGTAAGCTAATAAAATGGCAACAGAGAATTTCCATGACTCACTGTCACAAGTAGACAAATGAGCTGGTTAAAGAAATGATCAAATAAAGAAGGGAATATACAGCTGAGCCAAGGTTTGGAAGGCAGAACAGGTCCACTGAAGTAGAGGCCAGTTTCTGGCAGCCAAGCTAGAACCCGATTTGGGCAGCCTGCAGCTACCTGTGCCTCCTTCCAGCGGACTTTGGCTGCCTGCCGGCACAGACTTGGCTCTTCAACCTCCTGCCCACTTACGCTAGATTCTTTCTTACCCTGACACTCGCAGCTGCTACAGGGAGAACGCCTGCAGCTTCTCTGAGTTTTAGTCTACCTGGACCTTCTCCAAGTGGCTTCCAGCCAGCTGCCCTCTGCTGCGAGACATCCAGACACTGATATCTCAGTGGCCACTGTAGTGTGCTGTATCCACCACTCTATTTCACTGGCGGATACATGTGTGGAGGATTCTGGGGTTCCTGGTCGTCACTGTGCACCTACAGATTGGAGGAGCCCACCCCAAGCAGTGAATCTGGACTCTGGGAGAAAGAGCCGCTCTCCACAGCCTTCTGTGTTGCGCTCTCTCTCAGCTCTTCCTGCAGGATTCCATTCACATTCAGATTCTGTTTGGGTCCTGGGTCCCTCCCTCCCTCTCTCCCTCCCTCCCTCTCCCTCC
>PVJA010047254.1:0-14722 GCA_004027025.1 Myocastor coypus
TAAAAAAAAAAAAAAAAAAAAAAAAAAAAGAAAAGAAAAAAGTATGTTCAAAAAACAAATTATTGGCCTGGCTCAGTGGTCTAACGCGCCTGCTTAGGAAAGCTTAGGCAGCTGCAGGGACCGGGGTTCGATCCCCGGCACCACATGCTGCGCCAGCCCTGCCCTTAGGGCAGGCTGAGCCGGCCATAAAAATAAATAAACAAACAAATCAAAGTTCTGAAACAAGAAAAAAAATTAAAAGAACAAATTATTTTAACAAAGCCTTACACCGTGAATTTCAGAGAGAAAAGACGACACCACAGTAGCAAGTAACAAGAAATACAAGCAGCATGACTTTTAATTTAACTGGAAAGGTATTATACCAAGACGTAAACTACCTGACCTCACAAGGCTATTGTAAATGATAACCGTGCAAGTTCACTCGATCCTAAGGCAAAGTCTGTCCCTTTCTGCTCATCTGGATCAGGACCCCCCACTTCCCTCGTCACGTCAGTCGCACAATTTCAAGGCAAGACAAGCAGAAGACTTGGGGTTGCTGAAGGGAAGGCCTTCTGGGGCGGAGTGAGGCGAGGTAGGGGAGAAAGTGCGAGTCTCCGGTCCCCAGACCCCAAACCTGCGAGGGTAACGCGACGGTAAAACACTGGCGCGGGGACCGGGAAACAGGGTGTCCTCTGCACGTAGAGCTGTTCTGTGGCCTCGGTCCCGAACCCGCCAACCTACCAAGTCCACAGCAAAGACTTTTTTCTGTGACACTCACCCCACACTCCACTAATAACCGCGTCTCCTCGGCTTTTCACTGCCAGCTGGTGGCTGCCTCAAGGAAAACCTGCACCTCAGAGCCGCTAGACAGCTCCTCAGGCCGGCTCTTCAGCCCGGCAGGCGCTCCTATATTCAAATTAACGCGCGCTAGAAGCGACAGGCGTTGCTGCGTTCCGATTCGTCGTTCCGCAGCGCTTCCACGGGCTGCCTTGGTGATTGGTCACTACCTGGCCCTCGCACCTCCCATCCAGGAGACTGTCAGCAACATTCTCCCGCCCTGAAGAGGCAAAACAGCTCCTCCCTCACAGAAACTACCGCGCCACCCCACCCACTTAGTAACAAGCTGCAGAGCCGAGCTCCCGTCTTGTTAAGGTGCATTCTGGGAATTGTAGTTTTCGGTCCAGTGGAACTCGAAGTCAAATTCTAGGTCACTTGGTGTAAGGAGTATTTGTAATTGCTTCAGACTCTAGAGGCACTTATTTAAGTTTGATCATTGTGTTCACCTCTTTAAAAGTTAGTGATACTTCATGGTTTATACCTTTTTCTTCGAGTTAAATTGAAAAAAAATCAGGGAATGAATATCTCCTACCTCCCAAGTTTTATTTTTACAAATGTTAGCCAAGGATATAGCTGAGTGTGCTAAATGCCTACTTGGCAAGCACAAGGTCCTGAGTTTGAGTCCTAGTACCACAAAACACACATGCAAAAAACCATATATACACATTTTATTTCATTTTCTCCTCTCCACAACCAATGAGGTATGTATTACTCATATTTCACAGAAAACGAAGGATATGGTAATTGGGGGAACAAGAAGGAAAAGAATGAAGATGTGTTATGCATGTGCACTACCTCCCAATGAATGTAACCTTGTAGTACAAGAGTAATAATAAAAATCTTAAAACAAAATACCTCCTGAAGGTCTGAAAAGAATCACTATTTAAGGTACAGAGCTATGTTCTTGCTTTGAAAAAAGGAAGGTTCTCAAAACACTTGTTTGTTATTAGTTATTGTTACTGTCTTTGTTCACTAAACGAAGTTGGATCAGAATAAAATATCAAATGACAAAGTTGCAGCAAATTTAGTTGTAGATCTTACTAGATTTTATTCATAATTCATGAATATAAGATGTGTTATTGAATACTAGACTTCAGAAAGAAAGCTCCCATTGGGCAGTAGCAGAATAGTGAGTTTTATAATTTGAAAACAAGGAAACAAAACACAGGGTGTGGGGGTCCTCATTAACATCAAGTTACTTTTTCTTAGAATTAAAGCAGAGGGGAATTCTTTATCATGCATACTCAGAGAGGGAGGAATTTTCTTTTTCCAGGACAGACTTTTCTATGTTGGTATCTACCCTCTTCCTTAAAGCTTCAGTTTGATTGTGTGGCCTTTGACATTTTTTTGGAGGGAAGGTTGGAGACAGGGTCTCACTATGCAGTTCAGGCTAGCCTTGAGCTTCCTTTGTAGACCAGGCTGGTCTTAAACTTGCAATGATCCTCCTGCTTCAGGCTCCCGAGCTCTGGGATTACAGGTTTGTGCTAACATGCAGGGCACCTTTGGCATTTTGATTAGTTTTCTGGTCTGATTTCTTGAGGCCTAGGAAAAGAACTCAGTCTAAAACAGTGGCTTAGGGCTGGGGAGATAGCTCAGTAGAATAAGCGCCTGCCTGGTAAGTGCAAGGTCCTGAGTTTAATCCCTGGTACCACAATAAATAAATAAATAAATAAATAAATAAATAAACAAACAAATAAAACAATGGCTTGCCAGAATTAATCTTGGCACACAATAGGCTGAAGCAAGAGGATCACTGTGAATTTGAAGCCAGCCTAAGCTACATAATTCAAAACCAGCCTGAACTGCATATCAAGACATTATCTCACAAAAAGTCAGTAAGTAAATAAATAAATAAAATAATGGTGTTTCAGTTTTCTTTTTCTTTCTTTCTTTTTTTTTTGGTCTTTTTGCAACAGGGTTTCACCATGCAGTTCAGGCTGGTCATGAACTCACTTTGTAGCTCAGGTTGGACTCAAACTCAAAACAATCCTTCCGCCTCAGCCTCCAAAGTGCCAGGATTACAGGCATAAGCCAATGCACGTGCTCATCTTCTCATTTTTTGTTTACCCAAAGTAAGAAAGTCATCAAATACCATGTGAACTTTATACAAAAGATTATCCCTATTTTATATTAAGAGGACCTGAGAGGTTCAGAGATTTGGAATTTGCCCAGTATCCTAAGTAGCAGATGGCTGACCTTAGATTTAAAGTCAGAACTATCAAAATCCAGACCTCTAGAGGCATGCATCTGATGAATATCAATAATAACTTGTTTGAATGCTCATCATATTCTATGCCCTTGATGCTGTTAATTTATTTAATTCTAGCAAAATATCCTGAGTTAGCTACTCTTCCACACCACTTGTATTTATCAAATGAAGTGAAGCTAAGCTTCACTAACAAGCCAAATCTCCACCTTATAAATGCTGGTTAAAATATGTTCAAGAGGGGCTGGGGAGATAGCTCAATGGAATAAGTGCTTGCCTGGCAAGTGCAAGGTACTGAGTTCAATCCCCAGTCCTGCCCACCCCCCAAAAAAAGTTCAAGAAAAAGTTACTATTCTTATTAAAACATGGGGCTAGTGAGATGACTCAGCAATCTAAAGCGCCTGCTTAGGCAAGCTCAAGCAACCGCAGGGACCACAGTTTGAACCCCGGCACCACATGTGGCACCAGCCCCACCTCCCAGAGAAAGCTGAGCCAGCCACAGTAAAATAAATAAAGATTAAAAAAAAAAGTAAGAATTTATTCAGGATCATTGTGATAGAGGTTCTGTACTAGGGTGAGAGACTAGGCTAGACTCCAAATATAGCTTGAGTAAAAAGTCATAGTGGAGGAGGCAGAGGGTAGCGGCCAATGGATAGAAAGAAACACTAAATAGAAACATTTGGGGCAAGGACGGTTCTGGCTAAACTGATCTAATAGGATCTTGCTGAAGACAGGCCAAGGTCCTCTTCCAAAGGGAAGCTAGAAGATTAAGAACTTGATCAGACATTGAGGATGGAGGGTGGGTCTTTCGCTAAACTAGACTTTGGAGAGGTCTTTGTAAAACTGAATTTTAAAAGGAGTGCACAGACAAGCCTAGCACAAGATTCAGAGATCTTGACTAAAAGTTTGGCTAAGCAAAGTTTCATCAAATAGTGGTGGAATGTGGGTTCATTTAAAATGTAAAGAGCTCCTCCTGGGTGTTAAAGAATGAGATCTGCACAAGCTGTGAATAAAGGCAATGGAACTCATAGAGGGTAAAGGACAGGCAAATACAACGAATAAGTAACGCTTAAACTATGACTGTCCAGATTGTAGAATGTAAAAATAATGTCTAACTAGGGTGTTTGGCTTTTATGTCTTCAAATACGACGTTACCCCACTACCAGTTGTTTAGATTTCGTCTTGCTCCCTCAGGCTCGTCATTAATGCCCCACCCCGCCCACACCCTCAGTCCTGACTGGAGTAAAGGTGGCGCTGACGCGCTGTCGTTATGATGCAACCAGATGTGCGCCGGAAGTGCTCTGAGGAGTTCCGGACAGCAATCAGTCGCAGAGCTTCTGGTGTCCTCAGCTTTGCGACTCGAGTCCTGCTGTTTGGTGCAGGTGTCGCCCATAGCCACTGAGATCATGGTGTTCTACTTCACCAGCAGCAGCGGTGAGTGGGCGTCCTGCTGACAGCAGGCTTTGAGAGCCGGGACCCCCGCCCAGCCCAACGCTGTTCTCCGACCTCTTCAGCGGCGGGCGTCTCTTCGCGTGCCCTCCGTCCCCCTTGACGTCCACTTCTCCGGCTGCCCTGTCGTCCCCACTGTCCCCGCGCCAGAGCCGCGTGGCAGGTCGCGGAGGGGCTGGGCCCCGGTGTGCTCGCACCCGGAGGTCATTCTCATCCCCATCTGGAAGACTTCCTTCCCTCGTCCCTGGAACAGGTGGGCTCTCCACTACCCACCGCACGGCAAGTGTTGCCCGGCCTTTATCATGGCTCCGCCCAGGTCCTGATCCTCTTTGGGAAGGAGATTCCTATAGTAACTGCATTTTACAGCGCAAATTGGACTGCAAGTGAGAGACTAGCAAGGTGTGGAAGGTCGCTACAGCTACACGCTAGGCAGAGTTGATGTTCTCGGTCTTGAAAAAATGACGCACGGGTTATGCTTCGGATTTAGTTTTTTTTATTTTTTTATTTATTTTTTTTTTTTGTCTTTTTGAGACAGGGTCTCGCTATGCAGTTCAGGCTAACCTTGAGCTCACTTTTGTAGCCCAGGCTGGTCTCGAACTCGCATTGATCCTCCTGCCTCAGCCTCCCGAGTGCTGGGATTACAGGCGTGAGCCACCACACCCGGCTCGGATTTAGTTTTGACGGGCAAGAAAGGGTGCTTTTAGTTTCCAGGAAGGGTTGTGTCTCCCTTGAGTTTCTCTGCTCATGTTATTTTTTGTCTAAAATCAACCCCAGTTACGTATTACTACTCTGTTAAGATGGCTCTGTTTTGTTTCCCAAGATGCCTTTGCCGGCCTAGCTTCCACACCAGGACTGTTTCAATGTACTTCTTCCGGGACCTTCTTAGGATCCCAGGAGTACCTCTAGCGCTGCACTCAGCATGTGCAATTAAGTGCCATATGCTTGAGCTAGTGTCAGTCCCTCCAGGATGGGGACTCTATTTTGCTTTCTTGGAATAGTGCCTGACTCATCATAGTGGTCAGTAATTGCTGAATACATGGCTTTTTGTTGTTGATTTGTGTTTTTTATGAGTGACATTTTATAACTTACTTATAACACCTTCTGTTCCTATCCTTTGTACTTGCTTGTAAAAGGCGAGCCTTAAGTGAAACCAGCAGTGGGCCATTTGTATAGGTTTGAATAAAGTGGTACAATTTCTCATTCAATGCCCAGGGCATTGAGCCCAGGGCCTTTGCACTGAGCTTTACTTCTACCCCTTTTTTAAAAAAACAAAACAAACAAACAAAAATTGGTTTTCACTAAATACATTAAGTTACCCAGGCTGGACTTGAACTTGTGAGTGTCCTGCCTCAGCCTCCCAAAGTGCTGGAATTGTAGAGTGAACCTTTCTTTTTAAAGATGATAAAACTGAAGTTCAGGAAACTTGGAACTTCTAGATGCCTGTGTTCCCATCATTATACTTCCTCATAGTTAGGCTCCCACAAAGGACCCAGTGCCATTTCTTTGTGTCTATAGATTTGGTTGGTTGCTTGTTTTTGAATTTTTTTGTGGGGGCAGGGAGGGGATTGAGACTGGCTCATACTAAATAGTTCAGATTGGCTTTGAACTCCCTGTGCAGACTTGCTGGCCTTGAATTCACAAAAGACCTTTTGCCACAGCCTCCTGGGTGATAGGATTATAGGCCTGTATTACTACCCTTGACTTTGACTTTTTTTAAAACCACATTGTTTTAAAGTTATTAAAAAAAGAAAAACTAGCCTGAAAAATCATACATCCTTTCTAGTGTTACAAGTTCCTAAGAATTTTCTTTCTGCTTCACTTATACCATCATAGTCTGTATATAGAGTCCTGGACGACATAGATAACTGTTCCAGACCCACAGTAGAATAACCAATGTGTAGGTAGGGAATATAGGTACAAACATGTTGGTATCCCCTTAAAAGTATCCTAAATTCTCTAAGTGGGAATCATGCGTGTACATGTTCCCCTAATGAGGAGACAAGTGCTTCAGTAGTCTGTAGGTTCTGTTTTCTTACTGGTTTTCATTTTATGGTTAGAACATTCTGGAGGCATACTTGGCCTTCAAGTCTAATATAATTGGCTTTTATGCATTGGATTTTTAAAAATGAGCATTTCCCACACTAAGCAACTGTATTATTTGAGTAGGAAAAAACAAATGTGGTTGAATAAAGTACTTCTTTGTCATCTCTTTAGTGTGGAAAGCAGCTTGATTCAGTTGCTTAAAAATTATGCTTTCTTAATTTTAATTTTTCATTTTGACATTTTAGTCTTCCAGAAATTGGCAGGAATAATAAAAGCTTCATGTATAGCCTTTCTCCAAATACCATTTTTGGTATCTCCTCCCTGCCCGCCCCCGCAAAAAATTCAAAAACAAGCAACCAACCAAATCTAAAAGAAATGGCACTGGGTCCTTTGTGGCAGCCTAAACTATGAGGAAGTATAATGATGGGATAACTTAAGAGAGTGGGAAAACAGACATCTGGAAGTTCCAAGTTTCCTGAACTTCAGTATTATCATCTCTAACATTTTTCCACTTTTCCATTTTCCTTTCCCTCTTTTTCTTTCTGTAGCCACACATTTTCCCTTGAACTATTCATTAGTAAGTTGCAGTTTACCCCTCAATGCTTTAGTATTTATTTACTAAAATCAAGTGTATTCCATTATCAAAAGGCATTCTTCATTATCAAATTTAGGAAATCAACATTGTAGCAGTATTATTTAGGTAATGGGCTTTTTTCGGTTTTCATCAGTGTCCTAACAATCTGTAACAATAGAAAATTAGAAACTGTTATTACATTCTGTTATCAGTTACTCATTGGTCCTCTCCATCTGGAACAGTTGGCTCAGTTTTTATCTTTTTTTTTTTTTTCAGGACCTGGGTTTGAACTCATGACCTTGCACTTGCCAAGCAGGCACTTGTGCTATGGGGCTATCTATCTCCCTGGCCCTGCTCAGTTTTTATCTTTCATACCATTATTTTTTCAAAACAAATCTTGCAAAATTTTAAACTGTCCTCAAACTTAAAATCTTCTTCCTCCTGTCTTTCCTCTTTACCCTCCTCCTATTACCCCAAGTGCTTAAATTTGAGCATTTACCACTAGCCCTAACTTACAACGTTTTTATTTTTATACTCTGTGTGTGTGTGTGTGTGTGTGTGTGTGTGTGTGTATCCCTCTCTGCTTGCCCTGGGGATAGGAGTGGCCAGCATGTGCATGTGGTGCTGGAAATTGAACCATGGTCCTTGTGCTTAAGTTTGCCTAAGTAGGTGCTTAAGACCTATCTTGCCAGCTCTATAACATTTTTTTTTTTTGGAAACTGTTTATTTATGTATGTATTTATTTATTTATGTTATGGCCGGCTCAGCCTGCCCTGGGGGGTGGGGCTGGCATAGCATGTGGTGCCAGGGATTGAACCTGGGTCTCTGCGGTTGCCTAACCTTGCTTAAGTGAGTGCTATAGACTGCTGAGCCATCTTACTGACCCCAGCTCTTTAACTTTAATGTAAAAATATTTTAGTATGTGTTTGCAGTACATAATGATTACATTCATCATTGGGAGTTGTATAGGCACATAGTACATCTTACTTGTTTTCACTTCTCCTTTATTTCCCTCCCTTCACCTTTTGGTCCCCTCGGCATTTGTCGTGGCATTTTTTACAATAATTTTTTTTTTTTTTTTTTTTTTTTTTTTTTTTTTTTTTTTTTTTTTTTTTTTTTCTTGTTTCAGAACCTTTGTTTGTTTATTCACTCATTTTTTATGGCCGGCTCAGCCCGCCCCGAGGGCAGGGCTGGCGCAGCATGTGGTGCCGGGGGTTCAAATTGCGGGCCCTGAAGCCGCGCAAGCTTTCCCAAGCAGGGACTTTAGACCACTGAGCCATCCAGCTGGGCCCCTGTTATGGCATTTTTAATGAATGATTTTGTATGGATTTTTTTTGCTGTTGTGTTCATATTCATCTCATGTAATAGGTAAACCGTCAACATCCCTGAATCATTCATTCTCTTATCTATAACTTGAATAGTTTGGTCTTTGTAGAGATTTTATTTCTTTTTTATTTGTATTTTAGGGAAAGATCTACAGGGTGTTCATGGTCACACTATTAGATTGGACTCGTAGTAATCCACCTGTTTTCAGCCTCCCAAGAGCTGGGATTACGGATGCATGCCACCACACCCAGTCTCTATTTCAATTATTTTTAAAACTACTTTCATTCCAATTAGGAAAGCAGTCTGTAGTTTGTAAGCAAGGAACCCAAGGAACTGATGTGTTGTAAGCAGCATATGTATATTATATATGTAAACGTGTACAGATAGATAATATGCTATCATCATTTGTTCTATGTTATTAATTTTCTATTTTTGGAGCCAGTTTTGCTCTGTAGTCTAGGTTGGCTTGGGATCTGTACAACCCAGGCCAGTCTGGAACTCACTTCCTGACTGCTCAGATTATAGATGTGTACCACCATGCCCAGTTCATAATTTATTCTTTTTTTCTTTTTTTATGAGCAGAATATGTTTATTGGGGGAAAGAAAGCGCCTGTCTGAGAGAGGGACAGGAGGGGGTCCTGAGCAGGTTGTCCCCTTATAATTTATTTTTGGGGGGCCGGAAAGATAGCTCAGCAGTCTATAGCACCTGCGTAGGCAAGGTTAGGCAAAGGTACAGGAGCTGCAGTTCAATCCCTAGTCCCACATGTCACACCAGCCCTGCCCCTGGGCAGGCTGAACCAGCCACAAAACAAACAAAAACCCACTTTATAATTTGTTTTTCTGTAAATTGAGTCTTACTATAGCTACATAGAAATATTATACTGTTCTTCTTAATTTCTTCACCTATCTTAAAAAATGGTATTTTGTGTGTGGTTTTTTACAGCCAGTGTCTTAATGGTTTCAGTTGTGAAAGGAGCAAGCCATGGCTTGCTGGAGTGCTTCAGTAGAATGCACTCCTACTAGTGACATCAGGTTGGATAGGTGGACAAGTGAAATATTGCCAGGCTCTGCAGAGAGAACCTGAAGCCCTTTCTAGTTCCGTTTCTATCCTGGCATTTGTTACATGCTAGGCTAATACCTCATCAAGCTGGTAGAATCCTCCAGCAGAGCCTAATAAGGCCAGCTTGCCTAAGCAGGTGCTTTGGACCTTCCCGCTCCTCAGTGCAGACACCTGCCCTTGATGTCTCAGCTGCTTGTGGGTAATTATGGGCTGTTGCCATAACTGCTAACTGAAGGAATTTGGAGTTTTCTCTCACCAAGCAAGGCAGCTAGAGTTGCTTATGTAACAAAGTCCTCCTCATTACTGGAAGTGCAGTAATCCCTGATTTAGGGATTTACATGAAAGGTCTCTGTTCTGCAGCCTTCTCAGCGCTGCTTACGAGGCAGATGTGCTGTTCTTTGGTGGGGCATCAGTGCAGCCTCTGCCTGTCCAGTAGGTTCTGTAGACAGAGGACCTATGGCAGTGGTGAACCTACAGCATACAGAGTACAGGTTTGTATCTTTGAAAGCTCTGAAAGGTTCACCACTGTTGGCTACTGAATACAGTATTGATTCATACACACACATTAAATGCAACTGGAGCAAACAAGTTTTTATAGACTAGCTTGGCAACTCAGCCTCCAATTATAATTTCTATAGGAGACTTTACTTTTAGATTCCAGATGAGGAATGCCTGCCCATTTAGAACACTGTCCATGAAACAAACATCATTCTTAAGATGAGTGCACTCCCAGTATTCTGTTTGATTTAAGACAGTGGTTCCTTACCCTGACTTCATATTAAAAGCACCTGGGCAGCCCTGCTCTGAGATTTGGACTTTTTGGTCCTAGCTGGAGCTTGATCATAACTGGGTGATTGTAACGCACGAATAGGCTCAGAGTCACAGATTCTGAAGAAGTTTGGGAGGTGTGGCTCCCTTCAGTAGGATAGGGAGCCCATTACAACACAGTGCCCTTGAAATTGGGTAATACTGATATTGGCTAAATAAAACTATGTAAAATAAAAGCTGGCAGAATACTAGAGGTTATTTTAAAGCAATTGATGTGTCGATTGCAACTTTGTTCTCTCAACTCTTGAAGAAAGCAGAGGTACAGAAGCAAACTGGAAATCATCATTGAACCCCCATCAGAAGGTAACAGATTCACCATTTGGGAACACTTGGCAAACTTTTTCTTCTTAAGTGAGGTAGTAAATATTTCAGCCCTACAACTCTAGCTCAATCTTTGTTTTGCTTGCTATCAACCCTTTAAAAGTGTCCAAATCTTTCTTAGCTTGAGGTCCATTCAGACACAACTGTATGGGCTGGACTTGTCCCATGGGCTGTAATTTGTAAACCTGTAATCTAAACATGTGTTACTTGTGTTACCCATGAGCCAGTCTTTTGGTGATAACATTTCTAATTTTTTGAAAATTTCTGTTTTGTCTTAGTTAATTCATCTCCTTACACCATCTACATGGGAAAGGATAAATATGAAAGTAAGTTTTCAAAAGCATTTGATTTTGACTTTTCCACCAGGTAAGTGTTGTCTTCCCCACCTTGATTTGTTGGATGAATTTCTGTTTAAAAAAAAAAAAAAAAAAAAAAAACTGTAAATTGATTTATAAATGTTTAATGGAGAAGTAATAATTGTGCATATTTTTGGGCACACTGCTCATATTTCAACACACATTTATCGTATAATGATCAAAGTGGGGTAAATCACACATTTATCTCCTGTGGTGACAATTTTCAGAATCCCCTCTTCTCCTTATTCTGAGAGTACGTTGCTGTTACCTGTATGAATTCACAGTGCTGTGGCACTCCAGAACACATTCTTCTATCTGATATGACCTTGCTCTGCTTGATGCTCCCCTCTTTCACCTCTTGGCCACCTCCCCAGCCTCTGGTGACCTGTGCTTCCTGAGCTCTACTTATTTAGACTTCATGGGGTGTGAATTTTAACTGCTTTGATAAGTTACTGTCATTGTAAGGAATTCTTCCTCCTAGAATTTAGTAATATCAAATTGTATTTGAATTAGAGTATTTCTTACTGATTAGAAATGTTTACAGAGTTTTACAGTGTCGTTTGATTTAGAGTAATTTTTTTAATTTTAATTTTAATTTTAATTTTTTATTTATTTATTTATTTATTTATTTATTTATTTATTTATTTATTTATTTATTTATTTATTTATTGTCTTTTTGAAGCAGGGTCTCGCTTTGCAGTTCAGGCTGGCCTTGAGCTAACTTTTGTAGCCCAGGCTGGTCTCAAACTTGCACTGATCCTCCCGCCTCAGCCTCCCGAGTGCTGGGATTATAGGCGTGCACCACCACACCCGGCATTGATTTAGAGTAATTTGAATCAGAGGTTAACCTATGTTAATTTAGATCAAAATAAAAACCTTCGTGGTTTAGACTTTGAAGAGGTCATTTTCAGCCTTCTTAGTATGAGTAGTTTTAGGATTTGGAGAAATTTATCTTTTTTTTTTTTTTTTTTTTTAAATAGAAAAGGTCTACTATGTAGCACAGGCTGGTCTTGAACCTGCTATGATCTTCATCCTGGGATTTACATGTAGACCACCTGGACTTGATGATGATGATGATGATGATTTAGCCTGAAGATGCTTTTTCTGAATCATGAAATACTGCATTTTTTCAAATTTTATTGACTGTACTCAATATGAATTATATCTTTTAAACTTTTATTTTATTTTAAAATTTTATTTGACTTGAGATTTTTCTTGAAATGGGCTCTCATTATGTGGCCCAGGCTGGTCCCAAACTTGCAGTCCTTCTGCCTCGACCTCCCAAGTGCTAGGATTACGGATGTGTACCACCACGCCTGGCTGAACTATGTCTTGATAAACACATTCATATGACTAAAAAATGTAAAGAAAATACCCATGCTGTTTGCAGTTCTGTTTTCCTTTGGGAATAGAGGAAGGGTGGAGCTCAGGGCAGCACATGATGCGTGGCAAGCTCTCTTAACACTAGGTACAGCTCAGCCCTCTGTGTCACTTTTGTTTTATTTCATTTTTATAATGCTAGCCTGAAAATTGGTGGGAGGAGCTCACTAATGACTTTGAGCTAAAGTTTAAAAGCAAAGGAAAATACTGCTTTTGGGCATAAGTATTTTGGCTACACAGTAAAGAGAGTGATCAAAGAAATTAAATTTTTTGGTTCTGGTTTGAGAGCTGGAGATTGAACCCAAGGCTGGAAATCAGACTCAGAGCGTCATGCATGCTGAGCTCAAACTCTACCACTGCGCTTTTTTGATGATTGGTTATGGATTTTTTTTTTCTTTTTTTTTTTTTAGACAGGGTCTTGCTGTGTAATCCAGGCTGACCTCAAGCTTGTGGCAATCCTCCTGCCTCAGCCTCCCAAGTGCTGGGGTCACAGGTGTGCACCACCATGCTCGTAGCTCTGCCACTAGGCTTTTCTTTTCTTTTTTTTTTTTTTAATTTTATTTATTTATTTATTTATTTATTTATTTATTTATTTATTTATTTATTTATTTATTTATTTATTTCTTGTTTCAGAACTTTTGTTTATTCACTCATTTTTATGGCCGGCTCAGCCCGCCCTGAGGGCAGGGCTGGCACAGCATGTGGTGCCGGGGATCAAACCGTGGTCCCTGAAGCCGCCCAAGCTTTCCCAAGCAGGTGCTTTAGACCACTGGGCCATCCCGCCAGGCCCCTGCCACTACACTTTCTTAATGAGCAGGAACATCTTGAATGCATAGCTCCAGCCCTCACAATGTGGCACTCAGGTAGGGCAAGACCTCAGCAGTAAACACAGTGAACTTGATCGCAGTATTTCTTGAGCTTAGAAAGCACAGCTGCTGTGTAACTGGGGGCAGTGAGATTTGTTGAGAAGAGCTCTGGAGTCAGTACCCAGGGTTACAGCAGCCCTGCAACAAGCTCACAGGTACTTAACCTCTTTGAACCTCATGTCTTAGATGCTGGCAGCTACCTGGTGCCAGACAGTGGAAGTTAACCTCACTGGGATGTTGCTCCTGGCCTCAATACCTCTGTTACCTGCCTGTAGGTACCAGTCTTTAATCTTCAGGTCCTGGCTAGGTGGAGTGATGCATGTCTGTAGTCCCAGCACTTGGGAGAGAGAGGCAGGAGGATTCCTGTAGGTTTGAGGCCAGCCTAGCTACAAAATGAGTTTAAAGACAGCCTGACCCTGTCTCAAGAAGACCAAAAAGGAATCCAGTCCTTCTCCCCCTCTTTCTAAACCCATCCATGTCTGTTCAAGTGGAGGCAGACAATGGTTGGACTCTCTCCACTATAGGAGAGGCTGGCTAGCATTCTTCAGAGAAAGCATTTGACAGCAGTGAAACGGATGAGGCCAAAACTAGTTCCCATAAAACAAGCTGTGTAAGCGGGATGGTCACAGCCTGACCAGGGGAGAAAACCAAAACACCTAAACACAGTAACTCATATTTTGACGGTTTTTCCTCATAATGAACTTATGACATTGACTTTAGCCTGCACAATGTCACTGCCTGAATTTTAGATTTCTCCTAGTGGCCCATAAATTTCTTTTTGGTCATTTTCTTTCAGTACGAGGCATTCAACCCAGGACCTTTGCACTAAGCTACATGCCCAGCCATTTTTTATTTTCTTTCTTTTAAGTTTTATGTCAGTCTTTAAGTCCCTGAAGTGCCCAGGCCAGGCTCATGTTTGTAGTGCTATTTTTTAGCTTCATCTTGCATCTTCCTGATGTTGTAGAGGAGGGGATGCCATCTCTGTTCCATTGAGAAGTTAGGAATAGGAAGCCCTGGTTACCCATAGTCGATATGAATGTGCAACTATTCACTAAAGCCGCTGTGCTTTCCCCCATGTTAAAATGCGGAGCCAAGACTTCCGTTACATCGCAGCACCTTCAGCCAAGCTGTGGGTTGTGTAGGTTTTGCACTGTGCACCTCTGGGAGGCAAGGTTTACATATTTCTCACAACAGAGGGCTGCCCTATTTCTACACCCAGGGACATTCCACCCCGTCCCTTCTGTGTTAGTTTACTGCTTGCTGAGGGTCTCATGGGGGAGGGGAGTGCGACATGCCAGCCTGTGTGAGATGTCTGAGGACTTTGGCTGGGCTTTTCAGGTGGGCTCATGTACCAGATCTGTGGATTTTGTCCCAAAACTAAAATTGCTCTAAAAAGAAAATCTCTTTCTTTTTTTTTTTTAAACTGTTTTTTTTTTTTTTTTTTTTTTTTTTTTTTTTTTTTTTTTTTTTTTTTTTTTTTTTTTTTTTTTTTTTTTT
>PVJA010047255.1:0-14738 GCA_004027025.1 Myocastor coypus
AGGAAGTAGTGGGCCAGAGTATGTCTGAGCCCCAGTAGCCCCCAATGGGAAAGCTCAAGGTCCCGCCTTGGTTCACAGGAACCAAAAGAAAGCAAAGAAAGAAATAGCTCAAAATGGATAAATGTACGGAAGCAGTGAGATGTTCAAAACCATCCTCAGGGGACCTATTCGGTTGGCTCAAAAATATGGTCGTCTGTGTATGCACGTGTTGCACAAGTATGACAAATTTCTTGGAGTTCAACCAACAGGATCTTTTGTCCCGCTGTAGTTTGTTTCTTCTTTGAGAGACAATCTTTGGGGTCTATGTCTTGCACTCTGTACAAGTGATTTGAAGCTAATGACACAGTAAATGAATAATTGTTATTTTCTTCTTCTTTGGGGTTGAAATTATGTGTGTGTCCTTCAAATTCCACTTATAAAATAATGGAATGCTTTTGCATGTATCCTGGACCTGACATTAATTAGTATATCTTCAGCCTGTGATATCATGATAAGAAGTATAACAGAATCTCATGAGAGGCGAGAGGTCCACGAAGTTCTTCAAATACATGGGCCAAATGGCGAGTGTCATCAAGTCTGGGAACAGAAGAACCTGTTCATGCCAAGTGAACTGGGAATCTCGATCCCTGATGGAAAGGTGAGACAAAGAAAAAAAAAAAAGAGGTAGAAGAAACCCTGTCAATGGGCTCTGAGGAGTTTCTCTTTGTTTTTCTTATTTTGTTTTGTTTTGTTGTTATTATTTTTGTCATTGTTGATGTTGTTCTTAGCTGAAGAAGATCTAAGCTAAAGTATGCACAAGAAAGAGTTGAGAGAATCTTGTTGCCAGTTGTTGACAGAGAGCACAGATCCTATGGAGCATGAACCCTAGGCAGCTACTGGTCACTAACGCAGAGGAAATCCTCAGTCCCCAGGACAGGGCAAAGACATGGAGGAAAGCGTTCAAGGTAAGAGCCCGTCCTTCCCTCCCAGGAAGTACTCGGTTTCTGGGGTCCAAGCCTGCTTTCTCACAGCTTTCCGCATCCCCCTGCTTTTGGAAGTTTTCCACCTCTTCCACCCCTCAACCCCCCAACATAACCTTGGGGTCCTCTTTTGAACATGTGAGCTCGTGCATCTCTGGGAGTGTACTCTGCCCCATTCTACTCTGTTTCATGGATCTGTGCATTCATGAACCAGCATTCCTCAGCACTTACACTGCCTCGATTCCTTCCATATCTCACGTGGCCAGTTCTGCGTGGCACTCACTTTCCTAACATGATCATCTCATCAAGTGCTTTGTGAGGACACAGAACTTTAGAGCTTGGACCCATTTTCCAGATTGCGGGAATGGTGCTTGGTCCTCATGTGCTATGTTCATCTCTAGTGTGTTTCCTATGGGTCCTGCTGGAGTAGATAGAGATCCTTCTGTCTAAGGAACGTGGGACTCCTCCTAAGCGATGTGCCCATCACCATACCTCACGGGCCATTTGTACTGCCTGTGGGAATAGCAGAAAGCCAGAGAGGTTCTTTGTCTTGGTGTGCATGGTGTACATGGCTGCTGGCTGGACTCTGTTAGCCCTTGTGGGACTTCCATGCGTCTGTGAGGGTGGCGTCCCACTTGGAAAGAGTTAGGCCCTTTTGCCTTCTTTTGGGGGCTTGCACTTGTTACCTGTGTGTCATGTTTTACTGCATGGTCTGAGTCTTGTAGAAATGTACCTGGTGGGTGGGTGTGGGGTCAAAGCAGTCCTGCTTGATTGTGGATTTGAAAGGCAGTGTTTGTGGTGATTCTCGCCTCGGTTCTGTTGCTGTGGTCAATTTTCAGGAGGTTTTGCAAACTGATGTTCAGAAGGAATCTGTTCTGGGAGAGCCGCAGGCAAAGCCTGTGCATGTGGGCTGTGTTTCTGTTGGGAACAGAGGCCGGCAGTGGGAATGGCTGGGGTGCGGGAGGGGGCTGAGAGCTCTGTGACGTTTGCTGCCTGAGTTGCATGAATCACCGTGTATTGGCTTGAAATGCAGAGAAGAAGAGCTGCCATTCGGGGCTGGGGATTTAGCTCAGCGGTAGAATGCTTGTCTAGCAAGCTGGAAGCCTTGGGTTCGGTCCTCAGCACCAAAAAAAGAATAAAACCTCCTGTAAAAAACAGTTCCACCAAAAAAATCAATAAAATGACAAAAGACCAAAAACAAACAAGGTAACAGCGCGCACAACCTTTTCTCTTTCAGTTTGCCACAACCCCTAACCTGGCCACAGTCAGCATGGCTTCTTTGCCTTTTGCCCTGGCCCTGGGCCCATCAGCCCTTCTCCTTCCTTGCTCCCATCCCCCTGCCCCTTGCTGCAGTCCTGCAGTGTGGCTGCAGGGACAGGGCCCTCAGCTGCCTTACCCCTGTCCCAACCCCTCTGGATCGCTCTGTGGGCTCCCCTGGCCCTGGAGACCCTCTCTGTGCCCTGCCCTGCAACCCAAAGTCACTCCTCCTCCACTTCCCAATATCCCAGGCCCTGAGTTTGCTGGGCCCCAGCCTCCTGAGGAGCTAGCTCTTTGACAGCTTTTCCTATTGCTTTTCCAGCCAAGGTTAGCCATTCACTCACTTCTGCCTGTCTTTTGAAAAACTAAGGAGGGGGCCTACAGGCCCCTCAGCTCAGACCCCTGCAGGCTCTGGGTGGCCACTGACCCATCCAGTGCTCCAGGGAAAGCAGCCCTTCCACATTAAGCTCCAATGTTATTTTATGCTGACTGCTCCCCATGTCAGGACTGTGACAACCCGTGGAAGGAAAATGTTGTGACCCATTTTATAGCATGTTCCACTTTCTGTGGTGTAAATGTTTTCACCAGAGCGACTTGGACGCTGTCATGTGAGGTCCTGGAAATGGAGAGCAGAAAAGATACATGCAATAATCTCTCTGGAAGTAGCCTCGGCACCTGCCCACACAGCTTCATATAGAGGCCACAGAAGGGGCAGAGGACTTTGGCCCATGGTGACCATTGATAGCACTCTGTGTTTCTCACATCTCTTCAGGGTTCTTTTGGTTTGTACCCACCAGGATGATTTTTTTTTCATTCCTCATTCATCACTTCCCTCTCATGTGTATAAGCAGACATGGCTCAGGGTCAGCTACAGATCGGATATGAACCTTAGGTGAGAGAGGATACATGAATGTGTTGAGGGTGTGTGGAGGATGAAAGAGTAGGCTTTCACTTGTCCCAAAAACATTGACCATTTGGCTCACAGTACAAAAGTTGTGTTTTGTCACTGGCTGTAGTGGTTGATACATTTTGTCAACTTGGTAGATGCCTGGTGGTCAATACATTTTATCAATTTGGCTGCATTGCCTGGGTGTTTCACACCGTGAGCCCTGAGGGCCCTGCCCCAGAATAACTCAGTTTGGACTTTATCTCCTAGCTTCTAGCACAGACTTGTCAGCCTCCAGATTGGATCCTTCATCTTTCCATAGCACATTCTTCTGTTGCAGACACAATGGCTGACAGAGACTGTTATGAACTAGTAGAAACCAGTAAAAACGAGTAGAGACCATTAGGGATGGAACACTGCAGTGAGTATAAAAGTCTTGGTACTAAATTCTTCAGTTGGCAGTGTGCAGAGGGTTCTCAGCACACTTCCCCATCTGACTCTGGGACTGGCAAACCTTGTGTTATATCTGTTCCTTGTATTATATCTCTTCCTCTAGTAAAACCCTGACTAGAACAGAATATGGTACCACGAGTGGGGTTAGAGAAACCGAACATAGTAATGGCACTTTTTATTGGCCTTAAGTGTTCCTGGAATTGGCTTAGAGATTTGATGAGACCTAAAGATAACATGGTCACTTCTGATATTAAGGAGCATATTGATACTCCATGGCATAGGGTTTTTAACCTAACATGCCATATAGATCCATTTGATTACACTAATTCACCACTTGTGCGATCTCAGAAATTCAGAGATTCCATGCAGAAAAATTTTGAATCTCTTTGGCAAAATAAGGGATATAGCGATGCCAGGTGGTTTATCTTAGCCTCATTGGACAAACTTATGAATGAAAATAAGGAGCTTGAAGACACCATCTCACATCTCCAGACTCAGATAAAAAGTTTAAAAGTTTCTAAGTGTGCCCTAACAGGCATTTTTGGCCACAAGTCTAAGGTTATAGAGACCCAAATGCAGTCCCTAATAATTCTACTGGCTGAACTGCAACGAAAATTAAATGTTCAGCCTCAAAGGGTATCTGAAGCAAAAGTAAGGGTACTGATTGGAAAAGACTGGGATCCCATCAATTGGAATGGAGATGTGTGGGAGGATCCTGAGGAGGCTGAAGATGTTGACTTTCTAGTTGCTAGTGAGATTATTTTGCCTGGGGAAGAGATTTCACCACCCACTGTGGCAGAAGGATCACTGCCTTTACCATCTGCCATGTTAGTGTCTCCTAATATATCTGGAGAAACCAATCCTGCATGGAATGAACAGAATACTGGTGGGACTCCTCTGTCGTGCTAAACCTAATCCTTCACATTTGGAAGATCTTGAAAACATGCTCTTCACTAGCATCTTGAGGAATAGATTTATGAGAGGAGCATAGCATCCCTGAAGAGCCCTGTCATTGCTCTTCTCTGTATATCAGACCTTACAGTGAGGAGCAGCAGCTACTCAATTAGGAAATTTAAGGGCCATGGGATTGATTAGGTCCCAAGGTGGCAGAGGTAAAGTGGCAGGACTTAATTGCTATGGACAGCAGAAGTGGGCCAATGACCAGAATAACCTGACATGAATAAACATATGGCAATGGCTGATCAGCCATGGTGTGCCCAAAAGTGAAATCGATGGGAAACAAACAAAATTGTTGCTAGATGTATATAAATGAAAGAATTCAGGAGCAAAAGAACAAAGACCTACTTCAAACCCTGGTAATGGGCAATACTGGCCCCTCAACCAGTTCCCAGAATTGGGCCAGTTTACAGACCCAGAACGCCTTGAGTGATGGGGAGGCCAGGTCTCCTTAGGGAAGGAACCTAATGTCCCCCAAATTTGTAGTCTTTCTCCTATCTTTACCCAGAAGCACCTAAGGCCTTTTGCCTGAGTGACTGTATACTGGGGAAAGGGGAATGATCAGACATTTCGGGGACTATTGGACACTGGTTCTGAACTAACACTGATTCCAGGGGATCCAAAACACCATAGTGGCCCTCCAGTAAGAGTAGGGGACTATGGAGGGCAGTTGATCAATGGAGTTTTAGCAAAGGTGTGACTCACAGTGGGTCCAATAGGTCCTCAGATCCATCCTGTGGTCATTTCCCCTGTTCCAGAATGTATAATTCGAATAGACATACTCAGTAATTGGCAGAATCCTCACACTGTTTCCCTAAACTGTCATGTTAGGGCTATTATGGTTGGAAAAGCTAAATGGAAGCCATTAGAGTTTCCTTTGCCTGGTAAGATAGTTTGTTTGTTTTTGTTGTTATTATTGTTGGGGTTTTTATTTGTTAGTTTGTCTGTCTGTTTGTTTGTTTGTTGGGACCAGGGTTCAAACTCACAACCTTGCACTTGCGAAGCAGGCACTTGTGCCATGCAGCTGTCTCCCCATACAATTGCCTGGTAAAATGGTGAACCAAAAGCAGTATTGCATTCCTGGAGGGATTGCAGAGATTAGTGCCACCACCAAGGACCTGGAGGATGCAGGGATGGTGGTTTGCACCACATCTTCATTTAATTCTCCCATTTGGCCTGTGCAGAAGACAGATGTGTCTTGGAGAATGATGGTAGATTACACTAAACTGAACCAGGTGGTGACTCCAACTGCAGCTGCATTACCAGATGTGGTTTCCTTGCTTGAGCAGATTAACACATCTCCTGGTAGTTGGTATGCAGCTGTTGATTCAGAAAATGCCTTCTTCTCCATATCTATCCATAAGGACCATCAGAAGGAATTTGCTTTCACTTGGCAAGGCCAGCTATATACCTTCACTGTCTCACCACAAGGGTATAATAATTCTGCAGCCCTGTGTCACAACTTAGTTCATAGGGAGCTTGACCGCTTTTCTCTTCCTCAAGGTATTACACGGGCCCATTACATTGATGATGTTATGCTGATTGGACCTAGTGAGCAGGAAGTGGCAAACACCTTGGATTCGTTAGTAGAACATTTGAGAGCCAGATGATGGGAAATAAGTCTTACAAAATTTCAAGGTCCTTCTACCTCAGTAAAGTTCCTAGGAGTCCAGTGGTTTGGAGCATGTAGAGATATTCCTTCTAAACTAAAAGATAAGTTGTTGCATCTGGCTTCCCCCATGACCAAAAAGGAGGCACAGTGCCTCGTAGGCCTATTTGGATTTTGGAGACAACATATTCCTCACTTAGGTGTCTTACTTCGACCCATTTACCGAGTGATTCAGAAAGTTGCTAATTTTCAGTGGGGCCCAGAACAGGAAAAAGCCCTGCAACAGCTCCAGGCCGCTGTTCAGGCCGCTCTGCCTCTGGAGCCATATGACCCAACAGATCCAATGGTACTTGAAGTATCAATAGTAGATATGGATTCTGTTTGAAGGCTCTGACAGGCCCCCACAGGTGAAGTACAGCAGAGGCCTTTAGGATTTTGGAACAAGGCCCTGCCATCTTCAGCAGACAACTACTCTCCCTTTGAGGAACAGTTCTTAGCCTGCTTCTGGGCATTAGTGGAAACTGAACACTTAACTATGGGGCACCAGGTCACCATGAGACCTGAGTTGCCTATGGCCTGGATATTATCTGATCTATCAAATCATAAGGTTGCACATGCTCAGCAACAGGCCACCATTAAATGGAAGTGGTACATTCGTGACAGAGCCAGAGCAGGTCCAGAGGGAACAAGTAAATTACATGAAGAAGATGCCCAGATACCTATGGCTTCTATGCCTGCCATAATGCCTTCTGTTTCCCAGCATGCATTTATGGCATTGTGGGATGTGCCATATAATCAGCTGTCAGAGGAAGAGAAGACTAGAGCCCCATTTACAGATGGCTCTGCACGCTATGCAGGCACCACCCACAAGTGGACAGCTGCAGCATTTCAGCCCCTTTCTGGGACATCACTAAAGGACAATGGTGAAGGGAAATCATCACAGTGGGCAGAACTTCGGTCAGTGCACTTGGTGGTACATTTTGCCTGGAGAAATAAATGGCCAGATGTGCGACTATATACTGAGTCATGGGCCATAGCCAATGGTCTGACTAGATGGGTGGCAAGGAATTTGGATGGAGCATGATAGGAGAATTGGTGACAGGATATTTGGAGAAGAGGTGTGTGGATAGACCTCTCCATATGGGCAAAGGATGTAAATATATGTTTCCCAACTGAATGCTCACAAAAAGGTGACATCAGTAGAAGACAACTTGAATAATCAGGTGGATAAGATGACCCGTTCTGTGGATAGTGGCCAACCTCCTTCCTCGGCCCCTCCTATTATTGCCCAGTGGGCCCATGAACAGAGTGGCCATGGTTGCAGGCATGGAAGTAATGCATGGGCTCAGCAACATGGACTTCCACTCACCAAGGCTGCTCTGGCTACAGCCACTGCTGAATGCCCAATATGCCAGCTACAGAGGCCATACTGAGTCCCCAATATGGTATCATTCCCCAGGGTGATCAGCCTGCGACCTGGTGGCAGGTTGATTACATTGGACCACTTCCAACATGGAAGGGACTGCGCTTTGTCCACACTGGCACACATACATATTCTGGATATGGATTTGCCTTTGTTGCTCATAATGCTTCTGCCAAAACCACCATCTGTGGACTTATAGAATGACTTATCCACCACCACGGTAGTCTTCTCAGCATTGCTTCTGATCAAGGAACACATTTTATAGCCAAAGAGGTGCAGCAGTGGGCTCATGCTCATGGAATTCACTGGTCTTACCATGTACCTCAGCATCCAGAAGCAGTTGGATTGATAGAACGATGGAATTGCCTTTTGAAGATGCAGTTACAACACCAGCTAGGTGGCAACAGTTTTCAGGGATGGGGTTAAGGTACTTAAACAGGCTGTATGTGCTTTGAATCAGCACCCTCTCTATGTTACTGTGTCTCCCATAGCCAGGATTCATAAGTCCACGAATCAAGGGTGGGAGTAGGAATGGTACCACTCACCATTACCTCTAGTGATCCACTAGCAAAATTTCTGCTTCCTGTCCCCACAACCTTATGGTCTGCTGGACTAGAAGCCCAGAGGAGAAAAGGCTTGTATCAGGAAGCATAGCAATGACACTTTTGAATTGGAAGCTAAGATTTCTCCCTGGTCACTTTGGACTCCTCATGCCTCTGAGGAAACGAGCTAGAAAAGGAATCATGGTGTCATCAGGGATGATTGACCCAGACTATCAAGGGGATATTTGATTACTACTCCACAATACAGGAAAGGAAGTATATACATGGAGTGCAGGAGATCACTTGGGGTGCCTCTAAGTATTGTCATGCCCTGTTATTAAGGTCAATGAGAAGCTACGACAACCTAATACAGGCACAATGATAAATAGTCCAGAGCCTTCAGGAATGAAGGTATGGGTCACTCCACCAGGGAAAGAACGAAGACCTGCTGAGGTACGTGCTGAGGGCCAAGGGAACACAGAATGGGTCGTAGATGGTAGTTTCAAATATCAGGTACTACCCCATGATCAGCTACTTAAGAGGGGATTATAATTGTACTATTTCTCCCCTGCATATAGTTGTATCATAATATAACATGGATAGATTTGGTACCAGTTCTTGAGGATTAACCTATGTCAATGTTGAAGGTATGAGCGCATTTCTGTTTATACATAGGATAATATAGTTATAACAATATTTGATGCAATTATATGCATATCTGTGTATCTGTGGACTGATTTAAATAAATATATCTAGTTGCCAAGTTGAAAAGGGGTAGACTGTAGTGGTTGATACATTGTGTCAACCTGTATGTATGCCTGATGGTCAATACATTTTATTAGTTTGGTTTCATTGCCTGAGCTGTTTCACACTGTGAGCCACGAGGGTCCTGCCCCAGAATAACTCAGTTTGGACTTTATCTCCTGGCATCCAGCACAGACTCGTCAGCCTCCATATTGGACCCTTCAGCTTTCCGTACCAGATTCTTCTGTTGCAGACACCATGGCTGATCATTAGAGATGGTTAGAAACTGATAGAAGATTGTAAAGACCAGCAGAAACCATTAGGGATGGAACGCTGCAGTGAATATAAAAGCCTTGGGACTGAATCCTTCAGTTGGCAGTGTGCAGACGCTCTCAGCACACTTCCCAATCCGACTCTGGGACTGCACATCTTGTGTTACATCTTTTCTTCTATTAAAACCCTACCTAGAACAGAACTAGAAGAGAACTTCATTTCACTTTGGGGGTGTTTGCTGTTGACAGGAGGGAAAGAAACTCTCCAGCTACAAGCTTTCTAGGATGAACTGGTGTTTTCTCAACCTGAGCGTGAATTTTAGGAACAACAGAGGTTAAGATCAGAATCACTTTTTTGAGGGAAGGAAAGCTTCTGTGTGAGAGGGAGACAGAAGGGGACCTGAGTGGCTTTCCCAGGAACCTGTGTCTTCTAGGAATTTTTAGAGAACAATACCATGACAGGAGTTGGGTGGAAGGTGGGAAGCACGGGCAGGACCTCACTAGATGGGCATGAGTTGGGACAAAACTATGGCTCACAGATGAGATGTCAAGTAAAATTCTTAGGGTCAAATTGATTCAATCAGTACCTAATGGGAAAGCCTATTACATACCAAAGCAGCATGAATATAGAACAGGGACCCTTCCAGTAGGGGGCTAGGTTAGAGGGGGTCTGAAAGATGAGAGACCTATTTAGAATATCAATCCTCATGTCGGTCCTTAAGAAGATATGCATTTGTTTGATCTTTTGTCTTAAGGATTGGCCCACAGCAGGGGTGCCTGTCTCCTAAAGTTGTCAAGTTATATTGTCTCCCACATTGTCTCCTTGAAAGCTTACCCTGGTCGACTACCTATAGTATTTCAATCTAATTCAGCTGCCTACAACACTGACACTCAAATCTTGGTCAGGTTGACTTCAAAGGGAAAACTTGAATAAAATGCAAATATCATAGTTACTGCTGAGTACTGCTTATGTAAAGCTACCCATCACTGAGGAAGCTCTGCTTTCACACTTATTGGAGAATTGGCATTAAATCATCCTTTCAGTTACATTTTGTCACACTGGGAAGAATTTAAGTTTCAAACAAAATTTGTGTGGTTCATTTTATGTTGCTATAATAAATTATCTGAAGCTGAGTACTTATGCAGCAAAGAAGTTTACATAGTTTGGAATGTTGGAGGCTGAAAGTCTATGGATGGATTCATGTCTTTCATTTCAATAAAAGTAAAAGCACTTTTAATATTCAATGTTACTTAAGAACAAATGACTTTATAAGGAAATTCTTCAGAAAGAACAGTTAACAGTTTATGCTATGTGAAGAATATTAAGTAGATTATCTTTCTAGATATTAAAAATCTCTTGTTATGAAAAAGAACCTAAATAGTTGTCATTTTAAGAAAAGTCTTTAAGTAGCTGGGCGTGGTGGCGCACGCCTGCAATCCCAGCACTCGGGAGGCTGAGGCAGGAGGATCAGTGCGAGTTCGAGACCAGCCTGGGCTACAAAAGTGAGCTCAAGGCCAACCTGAACTGCACAGTGAGACCCTGTCTCAAAAAGACAAAAAAAAAAAAGTTTAAAAAAAAAAAAAAGAAAAGTCTTTAAGTTGGGGGAAAAACCACATCGCTAATTAAATCTTTAATACACAATCAAAATGTAAACATTTCATCAAACCAAAGATCAGAGTGATGTGTGGTGTTTATAAATGTGTTTTCTTAACTTTTCATAAAAATAATAAGTATTCTGTGAAAATTTTAAGCATTACTAGGAAAAATTCATGATTTTGTGTGTCATCCTCGCTATAAATATTTTCATTTCTCTGCCCTGCATCCAATTAATTTTCTTTTTTATTACATGTAGATTTCCAAATATTACAATTATTCTGAAATGCTTCTCACAAACATTTTTGTTCTCCTTTAATCTATAGGTGTTCAGAATTATATCAATATATTTTTTTGTTTTTAAACTGGACCAGGACAGTAGGCTATTTCTATATGAATTCATTGGTTAAGGGATTTCTATTTGCAAAACTTTGGGAAACCATACAGCATTTCTAAGAACAGTAATGTTTTACACAGGTTAATATAGTCAAAGGGCTAGAATGGAATGAGGTAAGAAGAAAGAAAAGGCAGCTGAGGCCAGCTGATCAAAGGGATAATCTTATAGTGAAATGGTTAGGAGTGAGGAGAAACAGGGAATTTCCTTTCTAATCCCATTTCTTTCACTACACTAGTTATATATGCAACCTCTAGCAACTCATTTAACTCTTCCTGATTTCAGTTACCTCATTTATAAAATCAGTGATTTAGCTTCACTCATTATTGCTTTCAAACATGCAGTTTTGTAATTCTAAACAATGTGAAGGCAGGTCCCACCCATCTGCCATGAGAAAGCAAAACAGAAGGAAGATCTGACAGAAATTTTGAAAGTATGAATCTACTTGGCTCAGTTATTAATTGAACATAAAGTACAGGATGAACTGTCAAAAAGATCTCCAAATGTCACAGCTGGGTGACACAGATCAGTCAGTGCTCAGAGTTAAACAGAAGTGGAATCCTGTGAGATAAAATCATCTTGGTGAAAGAACTTAAAAAGTTAGCCACGTTATCTCTATAGGCTTTATAGTGGTGACATACAACTCCAGGAGGCACTATTCTGTTTTATTAATATTATCCCCTAGTTATTTGTGTTAAACAGGCCCACAATCTCCCAAACTAGGCAAAGCATTAAATAAGTGAAACAAATAAAATGATTTCAGTCCTTCAAGGAGGATCCAAATCTTCTCACAGAGTTCATAATTGTCTGGGTTAAGAGAAAGAACTTCTCTAGGTAGCCAATACTTAGGTTATCAAATAGAAGGATGCAATACTGCAGAAAATGCAGAATCTGGGCAGGACTTAAGAGTCCTTCCCAGAGCTTCTCCAAGGAATTCATTATGTTAGTTTAGGGGAACAGGTTACCTCCAGGAAGGCCTTCATCAGTGAGATGGCTGCAGCTACAGTCTTTATGTTGCTAATTGTGATTGGAGCCAGGTGTCCTTAGCGGTGGCCTTATCTTGTCTTTTGAGGCCTCAAGGCTTCACCCATCATTACAGGTCTCCAGTGACTCACAGAGGTTCTCTTATTATGGATCTGTTGCCCTCAGTCTTGGGCAAACTAACAAGTAAACATGAAAAGTCAATGAGCTAATATAAAGCCTGCTCAGAGCCACCTCCTAGTTGTCCCCATCCCTATTCTTGTGATAGCCTATGTAAACAGACCCTCTCGATGCCAGAAATTTACAGGTATATGTCTATACTGTGATACATAACATTTTTTGACCGTAGATATCCATGCAGAATCATGCAAAAGACAGTTGGACATGAGTCTGGTACTTGGCAAGGATGCCTGGCAAAGGTTGGCTTAAAGTTCAATAGTTAGAGATGAACTGTACATAAAGGTTGCATAGTAAGAAATGTATGCTTGAAAGAAAACCAGTTACTCAGCTGTAAACAAACGCATTGTGCTGAACGCCGGGGTGCACACAGGTAATCAGTCCCAGCTGCACCAGAGGCTGAATGCTTGAGCCTCAGAGTTGAAGACTGGAATAGGTAACATAGCAAGCCTGATTCCATTGATATAATATTGCATAAAAATCACATGTAATGAATCATTTATAGCCTCACTCCAGATTATTCATTCTTCATTATTCTAAAGTTAACAGAAAGTTATACATCCAAAGTACAAGCATTTGGTTAAACATGATAAAATAAATTTATTGCCCAACAGAAATGTCTTCAAAAGTTTTATTTTTGTAGAAAGAGATTAGGTTTTAAAAATGGGCAAAGATTCAGAGGTTCTTCTGTTCTAGAGATAAAATGATGAGCTCCTCCTTAACCGAATTTATTCTTGGGTATTCACTCTGCATATTGCCATCATGAATCTTTTTGGTTGATAGTCTGTTTTCAAAAAGCTTTTATCTCTAGGGAGTATGTCAGACCAAGACTGAGTTATGAGGCATAAAAATAAAACTTACTATTGAAAGGACCACCTGCGTTATTTTGAGTCAGTCCAGCTAATCTTGCTGGAGGATATGTGGTATGAGTAATTCAACAATTTGAACAGAACAAATATATCTGAAGCTATATTTCTTCCTCTTTCTTCTTTGTTCCTTCCTCCACTCACTCCTCTTCCTCCTCCTATGGATCCTCCTACTCTTGCTTATTCTCCTTTCACATTGCTGATCTAACCTCAGGTTTCATGAATGCTAGAAATGTGTTCTACCACTTAGCAGTATCCCCATCCCTGAGCCCATATTGTCCAATTAGCATTGAAAGTCAAAGTATTTCTGGGCATGGTGGCTCACGCCTGTAATCCTAGCACTTGGGAGGCTGAGGCAGGAGAATTGGTGTGAATTGAAGACCAGACTAGGCTACAAAAGTGAGCTGAAGGGCAGCCTGAACTGCATAGTAAGAACCTGTCTCAAAAAGACAAAAAAAAAAGAAAAAGAAAAAGAAAGAAAGAAAAGAAAAAAGCAAGTCAAAGTATTATTCTTTGGAAAAAAAGTATTATTCTTTGTGAAGATTTGTTTATTCATTACTAAAGACTGAGTGTTTGTGACCTTTGAAACTCATTTATTAAAATCCTAATCCCCAAAGTAATGGTATTACCAAGTGGGACCTTTAAGAACAGTTAGGTGAGGAGAGTTCCTTCATCCCTTCCACCACGTGAAGACTCCTTTTCATAAACTGGACAGTGTGATGTCACCAAACACTAAATCTGTCAGTGCCTGCTCTTGCAGTTCTTAGCCTCCAGAACTGAGAGAAATAAATTTCTGTTTTTTAAGCCATCTGCTATAAAATGCAAGTAGCCTAAGACACCCATCTATTCATTAGTTCTAGAAATCTTTAGACACTCCGTTGATGTTGAAACCATGCAAGGAAATACATGCTCTTCTTTATAAACATCTTATTTCTATTCAGCTTTCATTACCCAGCTTAATCACGTTTAAGTTCATAGAATGAATTTTGACAGCTTTGAAGATAACAATTGTCCCTCAAAAAAATTAAATTTGCTACCTGTCTTGGCTGCTTCTCTCTCATTGCTGGGACAAAATACCTGACACTCAAAATTAAGGAAGGAAAGGTTTATGTAGCTTAGTTCATGGAAGGTTCAGTCCATATTCAGGTGGCTCCAAGCAAGGCTGGCACATGGCAAAAGGCAGCAATTCATGGTGGCAGAACCAGCAAAATAGCAAGGGTCAGGTTGGGGAGATAGCTCGGCAGTATAAGTACGTGCCTGGGAAGCACAAGGACCTGGGTTCAATCCCTAGTATGGCATGCCATGCCAGCCCTGAAACTGAGCATGGTGGTACAAGCTTGTAATCCCAGCACTGGATAAACTGAGACAGGAAGGTTGCTACAAGTCTGAGCTGTGCAGTGAGACCCTGTACCAAATAAATAATGAAATAAAAATATTTAAAAGGAAAAAAAAAAACAGCAAGAGCAAAAGGGGAGGAGCAGTGACAGAGAGCAAGCCCCTTTCCCTTCCTCTCTTATACTGCATTCAGGCTATCCACATCTATAGCACTCACACCCACCATCCCAGCAGCACTCACACCCACCATCCCAGCAGCACTCACGCCCACCATCCCAGCAGCACTCAC
>PVJA010047256.1:0-7500 GCA_004027025.1 Myocastor coypus
TGCTCAGCGGCTGCCAGGGAGCTCAGTGTGCAGAAGCAGGCTTGGAATCCACCAAACCCCAACCCACCTGGCTCCCACAACTGCCCACTGTGTGATTCTCCACAAGTGACTGCACTGCTCTGCACCTGTTTCCTCATTCATGGTCGAAGGCTAAACCCAGCCATGACTTTTAGGTTTGTTTGCAAAGAGGAAATGACTGGAAAGAACAGCAAAACAGCATGTGATAAACATACCATGAGTGTTAGCCATCATTTTAGAAGTCAGTCCTATTTCCCACCTTCATTGCTCCCCGCCTAACAGACTTTCAGTTTTTTTCTGCTTACCTTTACAATGCCCTGCTTATTAAAAAAAAGAAAGTCCTGGCACTGACCTGGGAGGGGGGGGTCTCCCCAGTGGGCTGTGTCCTGGGCTGCCTCTGCTTATCAAGGAGGAAGGGGATGTCTGGAATTGTCACCTGAGCTGTTCCACTTAAGCCATATAAAACTGCTGATATGGAATAATTTTGACCTGTAAGAATGGTAATTGCAAAATAGGTTAACCTAATACTAGTATTGATTAACTAGATGTTTTCCACTCGTTAGCTCTGGATGGGGCAAGGCTGCCACTCTAGCAGCAGAGGGGAGATGAAAGTCAGGCCAAGGAAGTTGTTTGGTATAGGAGGAAAATGTAGATGTTGATATCGGCTTCTCCAAAACAAAGACCCGTCCACAAGCCCTTTAGTTGTAAATAATTTACAGTAATAACCAGATTGCATCAAGGGGATTACCATACCACAACCGGGACCACAAGACCACGGAGCGGCTTAGAGATTGGGTGGCATAAAATTAATGTGGGTGGCAGTTTTGTGGCTTGGCTAACTGTCAGCTTTCTTCCCAATTTGTCCTGTGCTGTGACCCCAAGTACTCCAGCAGGACACCGTGACCCTAGCCAGTGGGACACTGCAAGTTCTGTCTCTTCTTCATTGTCTTAGTGATTCTTCTCTCAAGGCCGGGACAAATGCCCAACACCAAAAATGAAGGAAGGAAAGGTTTATTCAGCTCGCAGCTACTGGAGGTTTTGGTCCATACTCAGCTGGCTCCCAGGCCGAGGGGCACATGGCAGAGAGCAGCAGCTCATGGTGGCCGAGTGGCAACAATGGCAGCAGAAAGAGTCTTGTCTCTCTGTCTCTTTTATATTATATTCAGGTTATCTCCCAAGACGGGGAAGGTACACACACCCATAACCCCAGCAGCACTAAGACCCATAATCCCACTGGATCATGAGTTAGTCTCAAGCCCTAGAAGCCCCTGCCCCATGATTGCATGAGACTTTGGGGGGACAGAATGATACACACCATAACATTCACGGTCATTCTCCTCTTCCTCTTCCTCTTTCTCCCCCTTCTTTATTCCTAAAGAAACAAACCGAACAGGAGTATCATTTCCATAAATATTCTTCAAAATCAACCTCTTGGTTCTGATCTACCCGGATTAGCATTAGTCCTGAGAGCGCTGTCTTGGATGGAAGGAATGCCTCATATCTGTGGCGTGTTCCCAACACAGGGGCCATGGGCCATGGGCCACATGCAGCCCATGTGGAACACTTGATGTGTGGAGAGTGGGATTAAGAGGTTGAATTTGTAACTTCAGAGGATGTAAAAAAGAATTAAGATATGTCTGTGTACCAACTGCCCATGGCGAATATAATCATTCTGTATCACAAACATAGATTAAAACAATTTTCTTCTGCAATTATATTGAACCTACTTCAATTCATATAAAATTAATTAATTTTTAAAACTTGTATTCAGTTTAATAAGAAATAACAATGAGACAGTTTCAAAACAGGTTAGTAGGACAGCCACGAGCAATTTTAAAATAAGTTCATTTTAATAAATGTAAATGGCCACAACAGCTGGGGATGGATATAGGACAAAAGGGATCATTTGCCTTGCTGTCCTTGATGGGTGCGAACACAGGATGGTGGCTTTTCTTCCTCTGACACTTAGAGTCACTTCCATGATCCAGCCCCTCTCCCCAAACTCTGATAGACTTTTTAGAATTCTTGCCAAGGTCCTTACTCATCGCCTGCTCCTTGTTTATAAATCAAGGGACAATTCTGAGGGCTGTGTGCTCTGGCAGCCTTTGGGCCGGCTTATATGAACAGACTCACCCTGTTGCCATTGTGCCACTCGGCCACCAGTCATGCGTCCCTCTACCTTGGAGCCAGCTATATATGGACTCATACCTCCAGTAACTGTGAGCTAAATAAACCTTTCCTTCCTTCAGTGAATTTAGATTTTATTATTAATAACTATGTGCCCAGGTAGCAACATTATAACCTTCAGAAAAAAAGAGGGTTTTTGTTTTTTGGAGGGGTTTGAGACAGGGTCTTGCTATGCAGTGCATGCTGGTCTTGAACTGACCTATATAGCCTCAAACTCACAGCCATCTTGCAGCCTCAGTCTCCCAAGTGCTAGGATTACAAGTTTGTACCACCATGCCATTCTTAGGTCATGTTTTAGGGAGTATTTTTTCAAGGTTTTTTTTTTTTTTGAAAGGAATTGAGGACAGTAAGAGAGGATATTCCAGATAGTTCTGTGATAGCTTCAATAGATACTAGAAATATATGTATATTTTTAGACAGGCTTTCTTTATGTAGTTTTATACTGGTTTTAAACTCACTACATAGCTCAGATGGGCCTCAGACTTGGCAACCATCCTCCAGCCTCAGCCTCTTGAGAGCTGAAGTTACAGGTGTGCACCACCACACCGGGGTTGAAAAGCCCTTCTGTAGCTCTATCTTCACAGAGAGCATCTAAAACAGAGTGTTTGAGAAGCTCTACAACACAAGCCTGCGGTTACTGAAGAGTAATGAAAATATATAAAGCGTGTCTGAAGGAGAATCGAGTGGTAAGGCAAGAGGAGTGGACTTGCTGGTTCAGGCTGCCAAAGCAAACTCCACAGACGAGGGGCTTCGACCACAGAAAGCTATTTCCTCAAGGCTCTGGAATCTTGGAGTCCAAGAACAAGGTGTCAAGAGGCTTGATTTCTCCTGTGGCTCCCTCTTCAGCTGCTGCTGGCCTCACTCTGGTTTCACCCACCTGTCCTCTGTGCCCCTGACGCGCCCCCTCCCGTGTCACGTCCCCTTCGTCCTTTTTGTAGGAGGACATGGGTTGCACTGCATCAGGACACACCCACTTGACCTCCGTTGGCCCTCTCTGTACCTACGGTCACACCGGAGGGTTAGAACTGCAGCATAAGAGCTGGGGAGATAGCTCAGTAACATAAGCACCTGCCTGGCAAGCACAAGGTCCTGAGTTTGGTCCCTGGTACCAAAAAAGCAAAGAACTTCAGCATAAGAATTCAGAGAAGACCAGGGAGATAGCTCAGTGGTCTAAGCACCTGCCAGGCAAGTTCAGGGATCAGGATTCCATCCTCAGTACCACATGCCATAAGAGCCCACATCCGGCCCCTGAAACTGGGCATAACGGTGCATGCCTGTAATCTCAGTGCTGGGTAGACTGAAACAGGAGGATCACTACAAGTCTGAGCTGTATAGTAAGACCTTGTACCAAGTACATAAATTAAAAAAAAAAAAAAAAGTAGTGAACAGTTAGTTTCTAATAGCAAGTAAGCTTTCTCTGACGCATAAGGGTGCATTGCACCTATAATGGAATGCCTACCACACTTGCAGCACTTACTACTGATTTAGAGTAAGGCTGCAAGCGCGGCATCTGGAAAGGACTCCTCCTGCAGCCTGAGACCAGCTCCCATCTTTTCTTTCAGAAGCCAGCAGCAGCAGAAACTCCACCTTGACAGCTCCCCATGCAGACCTGGCGATGCTAGAGCACTGCCCCAGTAAGTTTCCCCATTCCTGCCCTGCCTTAGGGCTGGCCCAGGGAGCGGGGAGGGGGCCTGAGAGCCCTGCCATCCACTGAGCCGTGTCGGGTGGCTGAGTGCCCGCCCTGCCCTCCTGGGGGCCCTGGGGGCTTGGTAGCTCGCAGTGCCAGCACTGTTTGCTGAGCGGATCGCAAAGCTCTTTTGGCCTTGATCCCAGTCTAGGTTCTTGAGCATTGGCACTGATGGCTTTGTGATTTGTCCTTTTGTCAGCAACCCTGAGTTCAAATGCTTGCAGAAGTTTAGGGGCAGGAAATCCACAGCAATCACCAGCCCCACTTCCACCCAAGGCATGCATGAGCTTGGTTTTGGTAACCCTTTGTTTAAGGAGCTTGGTAACTCACAGAGGAACCACTGTCATCCATGTCTAGTTTTACTTCAAGTGGTCTGCCTTTATCCTGCCCTCACGGAGTAACCAAATGTGTTTACTTCCAGATACTAGAAAACAAGTATGATAGGCAATAACAGATGCTCGCTAGCAATTTGCGCTGGATTCCCACAGACTCGGGTTTGAGCTGTACTTTGGCCACCCTGCAACCTTGGGCAAGTTACATTCCCAGTTTGTTCTCATAAAACAGGAGTAATAATTGTACAAGTCGCAGGCTGGGGGTGTAGCTGTGCAGTAGGATGCATGCATGCTCAAGCCCCTGGGTTCAATCCCAAGCACCAAACAAGTAATTATACCTGTCCTCTTGTGAGAAATATGCCCTGCAGCGAGTGCTTACCAATGTCACCTCTCAGCCAGTTCACCGTTCGTTGTTCTTGTTTCCTCTGCTGCTCAAAGAAGAGCTGGCCAGCTGGCATGATGCCTCCTGTTCTTGTCGTCCCCTCCCCACCAGACTTGGACCTCTGCCCCCAGGCGGCCCGGTGTTGCCGCTCGGGTGTGGACGAGTACGGCTGGATCGCGGCTGCTGTGGGCTGGAGCCTCTGGTTCCTCACCCTCATCTTGCTCTGTGTGGACAAGCTGATGAAGCTGACCCCGGAGGAGCCTAAAGAGCTTCGTGCGTGAGACCATCGCGGCCATCACCATCACGGTGTAGATCACGGAGGGAGGACAGGAACGCGTCCAGAAGGGTGGCTGCTGCTGTTTAAAAGTCATTTTCACTTTAAAGCTTCAGCTTACAGCCAGGCGTGGTGGTGCATGCCTGTAATCCCAGCACTTGGGGGGCTGCGGCAGGAGGATTGGTGCAAGTTCGAGACCAGCCTGGGCTACAAAAGTGAGCTCAAGGTCAGCCTGAACTGCACAAGACCGTCTCAAAAAGACAAAAAAAAAAAAAAGAAGGTTCAGCTTACTCATTCATTCATTCATTCATTCATTCAACAAAGCCAGGGCTTTGCAAATGTTAAGGACATGCTCTGATACTGAGCTACAACCTTAGCTCCCTTTCAGCTACTTCCAAAAGGAACAGAACAGGCCAGGTGTGGAAGCAGACTCTTATAATGCCAGCATTATGGGAGGCTGAGGCAGGATGACTGCAAGTTCAAGACCAGCATAGGCAACTTTTTTTTTTTTTTTTTTTTTTTTTTTTTTTTTTTTTTTTTTTTTTTTTTTTTTTTTTTTTTTTTTTTTTTTTTTTTTTTTTTTTTTTTTTGTCTTTTTGAGACAGGGTCTCACTGTGCAGTTCAGGCTGGCCTTGAGCTCACTTTTGCAGCCCAGGTTGGTCTCGAACTCTCACTGATCCTCCTGCCTCAGCCTCCCGAGTGCTGGGATTACAGGCGTGCGTCACCACACCTGGCCAGCATAGGCAACTTAGAGAAATTTTTCCAAAAAATAAAACATTTGAAGGATGTGTGTTTTTGGGGGGACAGTGCTGGAGCTGTAGCTTATTTGGTTTTTTGTTTGTTTGTTTTGTTTTGCGGAACCGGGGATGAAATTCAGGACCCCGCCCTTGCCAGGCAAGTGCTTATTCTACTGAGCTATCTGCCCGGCCCCTATAATACACGTTTTGTTTTTGTGGTGGAGCTATAGCTTAGTGTGAAGGCCCCGGCTTTGGTCCCCAGCCCCACAGAAAAGGTGGGACAGAAGAAGAAAGTCCAAATAAGGCAGCCCCTTTGCACCTGACTCTGAAGGGCTTCTGCACCCCATGGCCCCGACTTGTCCAAAGAGAGCGCAGTGGACAGTGCTTCTCTTCCTCAGAGCTTTCTTCTGGGTGCCCAGGGAACCACCAAGACACCTAAGCCTTGGTACTCTAGCCAACACATTTGAAAAGTGGAGTAGCTGTCACCTCAAGGCACACAGTGCCCCCGCACCACCTGTGCTACCTTCTCTCTCCGTCTTTGTTCCTGCCATCCCTGGGCTAGGCCCCCATCCTGCTCTCCACCAGCACCCTTGTCCTGGTCTTCTCATGTCCCTGGACTCTTCCAGGGAGATTTCATTCTAACACTTCTGTGCATAGCAGCTTCCTACCCTGTCCACTTCCAGTGCAGGAAGCAACAGAGCAGGCACTGGCACTGCCCACTGCCTGCCACCTATGCCAGGAGCTCCTGATGACTGTGACTCCCCAGCCTGGTACCTAATCCTTAGAGTGCAGCCACCCTTCCCCCACACCCACTAGATGGGTAGATGGACAGCCAGATGGGTCAGTGGATGGATGAATGAATAGATGGATGGGCAGATGAACATATGGAAGGACAGATGGACGGACAGACACATGGACAGATGAGTGGGTGAGCGGGGAGATGAATGGAGGGAAATGTGAATGGCTAGATGAATGGACAGACAGAAAGATGGACATAGGTGGGCAGGCAGGTGGATGAATGAATCCTTGTCCTGTACAGTTTATGATCTCAGTCTCCATTCAGAAGCTTCAGGTTCCCCACGTAGATGGACCAACCAACCTCTGAACCACCCGCTTTGTCACTGCTCTCAGGGAGGGGCAGGGAGGTGGCCCTTGCATATCACTTGAACACCCCCAGGGCAGGGTGACAGGAAAGTGATGATGGTTATATCAATGACTTCTTGAGAAACAATCTCAGCCTTTTTCAGAGAAAATATGCAGACGGAATAAATTAGATTGAGAAACAGACAAACAGACAAACAAACAAAAACTTTAGAGGCCTCTAACATAGGAACATCTTCTACGGGAGACCAGCCACCCAAAGCTGCTTGACTGTCTTTTAGGAACTCTATGTAAACTTAGATTGCCTGCCTCATCATCTACTCTGCCAAAAAGCTGGATGATTTCAGAAGCTCAAAGATTTTATTAGATCTATTTAATAGATGAATTTATTGATCCTACATGTTAAATGGTCAGCGAGTAAATACCCAGTGTACTCTTGGGGACACGCACAAGTATATATTGTACTTTTTTAGAAACTCAAAGGAAGTTTCCACATAGGTACCGACTTATTTTTCAAGAGGTGAAAAGATTCATTCACAACCACAATGAACAATACAGTGCCTGAACTGCATAGCAAGACCTTGTCTGAACACATGTCCTTGCTGGACATGTTTTCTAAGTGGAAAATGTAAGAGTTGGAACCACACCGGCAGTTTCAGGGTGGGTGAGAAAAGCTCCCAGAGCAATGTCAATCACAGCAAGCGCCGCAGTTGAGCTGCCGATGGACTGGACGCCCTTGTTCTTCTAACAGCGCTGGAGGCACCAGACCTCCCGCTGCGCTG
>PVJA010047256.1:10000-14734 GCA_004027025.1 Myocastor coypus
TGCTTAGGCAAGTGCAGGGACTGGGGTTCAATCCGGACATCATGTGCCACCCTGTCCCCACTTCAGGGTGCACTGAGCCAGCCACAGAGACCAAATGTGGTGCTGCATGACTGTAAGTAATCCCAGCACTGGGGAGGCTGAAAACAGGAGGGTCACTAGGAGTCCAAACTGCATAGTGACACCATGTGCTAAACACTAAAATGATAATGACAATAGATTCTGGACCTTCAGATAGTCCAGAGCCCTGCTTCTTGTTTCCAAAAGTGCACCCTAGCAATAAACAATAGAAGCAAGTGACAAGGCTGGGTGATACCAAGTGACATACCAAGCCGACAAGAACTCTTCCAACCTCGTGGTCCAAGAAGCTTGGCCTGAGGATATTTCAGATCACTCTTCCCCAGCAAGACACTGGAATGTACATTCCTGGCAGGCAGGGGGTCTTAATCATTTTAAAATTATTTTTAACATTTTAAAATAATTTCTGCTCTGGGTGTGGTGGTATGTACCTGTAAACCTAGTACTCAGGGGGCTGAGGCAGAAGGGTCATTGCAAATTTAAGATCAGCCTGGGATACAAAGTGAGCACAAGCATAGCCTGAGCTGCATATCGCAACTCTGTCCCAAAAAGAAAAATATAACAACAACAACAACAAGAATAATATAATTTCCTCAAACTTGATGTGCCATTACAAGAGCTAAATTATCTGGGAGACAAAAGGAAAACTGCCTGCACCTCCAGTTCACATTCAGCAATGGCAGCTTCCCGGGGTATCTCAGGCAGATACTGGAAGGAGGCCCTGGGTTAGTAGGGACACAGAAAGTGCTCACCCCTCAACCTCCCCTGGCTGGCCATCTCCTGGGACAATCCAGGGGCAGAGGTAGGAGGGGGGTGGAGCTGTCACCATGGATACTACCTGTGCGATGGGGGCCAATTTTTAGGTAAAGTGAATTAGAATTCAGCCATGGGCTAAAAATGATAACATTAAATTTTTGCCCCCAAAAGCTGAACATTTAAGGGCTGGGGAGATAGCCCATGGAATAAATGTTCGCCTGGTAAGTGCAAGGTCCTGAGTTCAATCCCTGGTAATGAATGACAACAAAAAACAGTAAACCTAAAAGCACATAAATTATTTTTACTCTAATCAGTGAGTTTCGCCAGGCGTGGTGGCATATGCCTGTAATTCCAGCACTCGGGAGGCTGAGGCATGAAGATCAGTGTGAGTTCGATACCAGCCTGGGCTACAAAAGTGAGCTCAAGGCCAGCCTGAACTGCATAGTGAGACCCTGTCTCAAAAAGACAAAAAACAAACAAAAAAAGAGAATCCTAAAGATACACAATTATTAAGGCTTGTTCCCCTAAAGCCTTAGGCAGTCATAGGTGGGGAGTTTCAAAGGTGGGTGCATTAGGGCATGTGGTGCCAGGATTAAGAGTCTAATCCTGGGCCATTGAGATAGCTCAGCGGTCTAAAGTGTCTGCTTGGGCAAGCTGAGGCAAAGTGCAGAAACTAAGGTTCAGTCCCTGCACCCCATGTAGTGTCAGCCCTGCCCCCAGTGCAGGTGGAGCCAGCCAGAAAAAAAAAAAAAAAAGAGTAAACTCCTGGGAGTGGGTGGCACCACTCAGATGACGGGTGGCCTGGTTGTAAAGTTAAGGGACAGAGGAAAGCTGCTCTGTGACTCTGCTGCTTTGCAGCCGTCTCCTGCCCGGCTTCACCATGGACTGTTTCTGCCGTGCACAGTGGCCAGCCAGCTAGGGACTGAAACCTCCAAACACCGTGTGCCAAAATAAATTTTTCCTCCTCTGACTTTGCGGGACAGGTATCTTGTCTCAGCCATGAGAAAATGAACTACGACACCCATGCTAACACAAATGGAAAGAAAGCAGGAGCAATTGAACTAGTTGTATAAATTAGTCACACCCATCTCAGACAAAGTAGGATACCAAACAAGAGAAATTTCTCAGTGATCAGAGGGGCACTGTGCAAAGAAAAAAGGGGCTAATTTCTAATTCTCAGAGATCTAACAATCCATCATGTGTCTGTTACAGGGCAGGGTTAAAAAAAAATTACATGGGGGCCCGGCGGGATGGCTCAGTGGTCTAAGGCGCCTGCTTGGGAAAGCTTGGGCGCCTTCAGGGACCGCGGTTCGATCCCCAGCAACACATGCTGCGCCGGCCCTGCCCTCGGGGTGGGCTGAGCCGGCCACGAAAATGAGTGAATAAACAAACAAAGGTTTTGAAACAAGAAAAAAAATAAATAAATAAAATTTAAAAAAAAAATTACACAGGCCAGAAGATGACAGAACTACAAGGAGAAATAGCTAAACCCATTATTACAGTTGGAAACTACATCAGCCCTTGATCTGAAACTGACAGATCCAGCAAGCAGAAAGTCACCTACAATATAGGAGGACTGAACAACGCCATCAATCAACCAGACTGAACTAGAATTTATAGAATACTTGATCCAACAACAATAGAATACACATTTCTCTTGACTCACATAGAACATTCATCAAGGTGGGCCTCATCTGGGCCAAGAAAACACATCTTAATGAATTTAAAAGGGCAAATAAGGGCTAACAAGATAGTTCAGCAGTCAAAGCACCTGCCTGGCAAGCACAGGGATCCCTGGCACCATGTCATGGTTTATGTCTAGTTGTCCCCGCAAAGCCTTATGTAGTCATTGGGCAGGGACTTCTATAGATTGAAACTTGACTCATGAGTCACTGGGATTATGTGTTTCAGTACTGATGGGATTATTGGTCTGAGTAGGGCTAGGACTATGGGTGTGGTCTAGGGCAGATATCCTAAGGCAGAGAGCCTGATAGGAATATAAAGAGAGACAGAGAGACAGACTAGAACTGTTGCTCTATGCTGCCCTGTTTAGTTGGCTACCTCTGTCATCATTTTGTTGCTGGTCCACCGCCATGAACTGGATGCTCTCTGCTCTGTTCCACTCAGCCTTGGGCCAGCGGAATATGGACTGAAACCTCTAGTAACTGTGAGCTAATAAACTTTTCCTTCCTTCATTTTGAGTGTCGGGTATTTGTCCCAGCAACAAGTAAAAAGTAACTAAGACACACCACATACCACAACCAACCCCACCCCCAGGTGATGCACACCTATAATCCCAGTGCTGGGGAAGCTGGAAACAGGAGGATCAGTATGAGTTTGAGCTGCATAGGGAGACCCTGTGCCAAATACATTTTAAAAAAGGACAAATACTCCAATATTATTCAGTCATTGTTGCACAAAATAATAGACACCATTAATCTGAAACATAAATCACTAGCCAAGAAAAATGGAGTTTATCCTTTAAAAAGCTATGTATTAGACAACTTACTATGAAATGGTGTTTTCGCTGCCTATTGAAAGACTAAAGAGTTTAGAAAGCTCGAGAAATGGTAACATTCTAGAGGGCTCAGGAGATAGCCCAGTAGAATAAGCACTTGCCCAGCAACCACAAGTACCTGAGTTCAATTCCCAGCTCAAAAAAAAAGCTTAATTACAATGCATGAAACACAGAGCTAGATTGGTGAGATGAGCTTTAGGAGGCTTAAATCAATAGCCTCCAATATTACAAGCTTCACTGGTGGCCCACTGCAATTGCAAAACATTTGACTGTGTATGCATCTGCTTCCTCTTAGTCCAAAGAGAAGAATTTTCTTTTCCTTTCTTCTTCTTTTTTTTCCTTCTTAGCAACATTAATAGGGTGGTGGGTCATGCCCACACACTGTGCTCTGTAAAACTATTGTGAGGACAATATGCAATGTGTCAACTTTTTGTGTGTGTGTGTGTGTCAACTTTTAAAATAAGAAAGTAGAAAAGAAAAAAAAAAGTAATGTTGATTGAATGTGTGAATGTTTGTTTGATCAATCTTATATACCTATATGTATTAATCTAAACTGATCTGATGAAAACATGTAATATAACCATTGTTAAATTTATACAATAAAAATATTAAATAAAATAAAACTAAAAATAAATAAAAAATGTAATTTTTTGAGAAATACAAAAATGTGATAATACTTCATAGGTTATTTTCCACAATAATATAAGGCTTAGTAACATACATATTTTGCATACATAAACACAAGTACCAGTGACAATTATGTAGATATAACTTTTGAACATACAAACTGCATTCATAAAGAAAGGTCAAAAAGCAAAATATGTAGATACATATTCTTATGGTCAGTCACTGAGTATACCTGGCTCTATATCCGTGGTTATCTGGAGTATCACAACATGCAGTTTAATCTTATGAGATAGATCAAAAACTTCAATGTGTCACCACTACATAGCCAGTTGCCCAAAGAGTTGAGCTCTTGAGGAATTTTATCTTCCACAAAAGCAGGTACACGAAAAAGCACAACTCTTAATTTATTAAGGAAATTTTCAAGTAGTTTACATACATTTCCATAGTTAACGCTGCTCTAATGTCCTTTTGCAGAATCCATAATTTTAGACCTTGGGTGTTGGAAGGATAGAGCTGCCAGTTGTTCAGATGGGCAGGATAGGAAGGGAAAAAAAAATTTTGCTTGCAGTTGGGCGTGGTGGCACATGCCTATAATCCCAGCACTTGGGAGGCTGAGGCAGGAGAATCAGTGCAAGTTCGAGACCAGCCTGGGTTACAAAAGTGAGCTCAAGGCCAGCCTGAAATGCATAGCAAGACCCTATCTCAAAAAGACAAAAAAAAAAAAAAAAAAAAAAAAAAAAAAAGAAAAAAAAAAAAAA
>PVJA010047257.1:0-14738 GCA_004027025.1 Myocastor coypus
AGAAGAACCGGAAGAAGAAGAAGAAGAAGAAGGAGTAGGAGGAGGAGGAGGAGGAGGAGGAGGAGGAGGAGGAGGAGGAGGAGGAGAAGAAAAAGAGGACTGAACTGTGGACTCTAAGCCACAGCTTCACAGGGTCCACTGCACGGAAAAGCCCAAGATCACCAGCAAGCCAGGAGCCCAGCTCTGGGTCCCTGCATGGCTACCATGGCCCAGACCATGCTGGGCAGCAGCTCAGCCTTGCTGGCTCTGCAAGGGGCTGGACACAAGCTCTGTTTCAGCAAGTTGTCAAGAGGGCTGGCTACAGTGCAGCAATTACAGTCACTATTCCTGGAAGTACTAAACATGGAAAGGCATGGTGGCAGTCTGGGGAGACCGAGGCAGGGGGACTGCTGGGAGTCTGAAGCCAGCCTGGGCTGCAAAGTGAGCTCAAGGCCAGCCTGGGCTGCATGGTGAGGCTTTTTCTCAAAAAGACAGAAGGAAGAGGAGGGGGAAGAGGAAAAGAAGGAGGAAAAATACATACTAAATGCTATTAGGACAGAAAAACTATTAAACATCATTTGACAAAGGTGCATAATTTTACAATGACCTTTCTTTTTCTTTTTTCTTTCTTTTTTTTTTTTTTGGTCTTTTTGATACAGGGCTTCATTATGCAATAGTTCAGGCTGGCCTTGAGCTCACTTTCATAGCCCAGGCTGGTCCTGAACTCACACTGATCCTCCTGCCTCAGCCTCCCAAATGCTGGGTTTACAGGTGTGTGCCATCATGCCCAACCTTACAGTGACCTTTCGCAGAACACAGTGGCCCACTTAATCAGGGCCGTCACGTAGCTCCATTTAGCCAGGAGGCTGATCCATCAGGGTCTTGAGTTGGAGGCCAGCTTGGAAAATACTGGAAGACCCTATCTTAAATAACTAATTAAAAGATAAAAATTACCTTTTTATGTGTGCATTTGGCTTGTCCTTGGTACTGAGGAGAAATCATAAGATAATTCCAACCCTAAGTTCACGTATCTAGTAAGAATTGGACTTCTGTGGGCTGAGCCTGTTCACACGCACCACGCTGCACCTCCCCGTGCAATCTGTGAGGGCCACGGCATGGCCCTGCCACCCAGTCAGGCACAGCACCCGACACTGCCCAGGCACCAACGGATGCTCTCTGGGTGGAAAGACAAAGGAATGAGTGAACTGTAGGACGGAATCGCCTCTAACACACACCCAGAGGGAAGTGCGACTGGTATAGAAACAGCTTCGGGTCTGTTTGCTTTGAAGTTCAGAGACAAATTATGTTCCATCTATTTAAAAGATTCTGCAAGGGGAAATAGAAAGTTTCTATTTGAGAAGGTCCACAGGAGTGGGACTGAAATGAGATACTTAGGTAGGGTGGAAGCAAGGCTAAATCTGTTCCCCTCCCCCCAAAAAGTCTTAATTTTTTAAAAGAACATAGTTTTATTTTTTTACTTTAAAGAGAATAAAAATTAATGAGTTAAAAATGATACAGAATTTCAAACCAAGATGATAGGAGGAAATCAAGAGTGGTTGTTACGCTGCACATTGTTATCTTCAAAGTAGTTGCCCAGCTTGCCAGCAACGGCACGCAAGTTCATCAAAAAATTAAGCATTGGGGCCTGGCGGGATGGTTCAGTGGTCTAAAGCACCTGCTTGGGAAAGCTTGGGCGGCTTCAGGGACCACGGTTCGATCCCCAGCACCACATGCTGCACCAGCCCTGCCCTCAGGCAGGCTGAGCTGGCCATAAAACTAATAAATAAACAAACAAAAGTTCTGAAACAAGAAAATAAACAAATAAAATAAAAAATTCTTTAAAAAATATATTAAAAAAATTAAGCATTAACTATTCTTTTCAATAAACCAACGCGATTAGTAGTACAGTTAGCTATTGTGTGTGTGTGTGTGTGTGTGTGTGTGTATTTCCCCCTCCCTTCTTCCTTTTTCCTTCCTTTACCCCCTCCCAGTTGTTCTTTCCATTCGAGCAGTTTCCCTTCCACAATATTGGTTGTGCTATTCAGAGCTCGTCTACTCTTTCAGATCTTACACTGTGGAGACAATGTGATGTTGCCTGACATATTTCACTTATGAATATGCTCTCTAGTTGCACCCATTTACCTATAAAAAGCCTTGAATTTATCTTTCTTTTTAGCTGAGTAATACTCCATTGCATAAAAATACCACATCTTTTTTATCCATTCTTTGGTTGATGGGCATTTAGATTGCGTCCAAGATTTAGCTATGACAAATTGTGCTAGTATAAACACGGGTGCACATATATCACTCTACTATGATGTTTTGAATTCTTCTGGAAAAAGGCTCAGAGCGGGAATAGCTAGGTCACATGGGACTGCTAATCCCAGTTTGTTGAGAAATCTCTACACTGATTTCCAACAGTCATTTATAATAAAAAAAAACCCTACAGAAAATTGGAATAGATGTCTTTACTTCAATGCCACAGAAGCCATCTATGACAAACCAACAGCCAACATCATAGTAAATGAACACTGAATGCCTTCACTTTAAAGTCAGGAACAAGACAAAGAGTTCACTGCTCCACTTCAATATAGTTCTGGAAACACTAGCCAGAGCAAGTAGACAAGAGAGAGAAGTAAAAGGAATAAAGATAGGAAAGGAAGAAGTAAAACTATCACTATTTGCAAATGGCATGATACTTTATATAGAAAAACCTCTCTAATCCCACCAACAGACTTCTGGGCTTAATAACCAAATTCAGTAGCTCAGCTGGATACAGAGAGAACTATTAAAAATCAATAGCATTCCTGCACACAAACAACAAACACACTGAGAGAGAAATTAGAGGAAATACAACTTTCACAGTAGCATTCCCCAAAGTGAAATACTCAGGGGTCAATCTAACAAAGGCAGTAAAAGATCTATACAGTGAAAATTACAGTACTCTGAAGAAAGAGAGCAAAGGGAATCTTCAGTTTTAAGGCATGAGAGACTAACAGGAAGAAAGGTCACCCGACAGGAATGCTAGATCCTGAGAGCCTGACCTCCAGGCGGGGTTTGGGGAGCCCATCAGCCTGAGCCTCAGACAGGACTCCCTCGGTCAGGCACCACGCCAACTCTGCAGATGGTCAAGCCGTCCTCTGGGCAGCCAGTAAGAGCTCTAGGCAGAGGACACGAAAACTGCCCATGGCAGAGACCCAAGTCTTTCTCACTATGCTAAGCAGGTAAGGGGCGCCCCAAGGAGTAGGGTGCATACCCGAAATTCCAGCACTCTGGGAGGCTGAGACAGGAAGATCACAAGTTTGAGCCCAGCCTGGGTAACTTAGCAAGATTCTGTGCCAAGATAAAAATGACAAAAACAGGGCATATCACTTAGTATGAAGGCCCTGGGTTCAAACCCCAGCACCACAAAACACAAAAACAAAAACACAGTGATCCCAGCAGTCTGGTTACCTGAATAGCCACTGCCGAAAGCCTAGCTGAAACCTTATGACTCCAGACTAAAAGATCTCGGTGATCGTTATGACTAAAGCAGGACTTGGCTTCCCAAGAGTAGTAATGCCCTGAGCAGCATAAGCTACCTCAGTTGTTCCTGGGTGTGCGCAAACATTATAAATGAAAGGAACACTGCCTTTGAAAAGTAGAGTCCAATGGGTAGCAGCAATTACTCATTTAAGAAACATGCAGATGAGGGGGCAGGGAGACAGCTCAGTGGCATAAGGGCCTGCCTAGCAAGTGCAAGGCCCCAAGTTTGGTCCCCAGTACTGCAAAACCACACCAAAACAAACAAACAATAACAACGAAAAACCTGCAGGTGAGAAGGGGCACAAAGAAGAGAGAAGGAACAAGAAAAAAAAGAATAGAAAAAAATGGAAACAAACTTTTTGTAAATGAGGAGAAGGGAGGTTGACGGGAGGGGAGGGGAATGATGTATCATGTACAGACACAAATTTCCTGCAGTAGCGTGTATATACATTGTACCAAGAAAAATAAATAGGTAAATTTTATAACATAAAAATGTTAAGTATTGCCTGTGTGCCATGCTTGCCCTGCACAACTTAAACTCTCACAAGATTCACCAACCACCCCCACCGTGAACTAACTTAAGACAGGAAAAGCTCTGGACTCAGCGGGCACGCCACCTTCTGGTGCACCTCGAGCCACACGCCAGGGCCTGACCCTGCAGGAGCACGGCCTGCACACTGCGGCACCTTATTCTTTGACTCCAGCCCAGAAGGGGTTCAGGTCTGAGCCCAAAGGCTAACACATGAATGCTCATGGCGATGCCGGACCTCGGGTCTGACGGTTTCACCCACAGCGTGCTACAGGAGGCAGCTGAGGGTCAGGGGCACCTTCTGCGGGCTTCCTACGGGGCTCTGTGGGCTGGGCAAAAACCCTGAGCATGGGCTCTGAGAACAGCCTGGAGCAGCCAGCAAGTAAGCAGGATGGGCGAAGAGGAGGTCTTAAAGACCTGGCTGAGGGGCCCAGGAAGTATGGCACAGCTACAGCCAAAGTCGGACCCAGGGCTTCTCAGCAGGTGCAGGACAAGCCATTCAGAACCCAAGCCTAGCCCTGGAGGACGTGGTGCAGCTGTGCAGATCTGTTACCGGCTGCCAGTCAGGAGTGGCAGGCGGGATGGCCTGTGAGCTCGAGGCTGCTGTCAACCAAGGCCACCACGGGCCTCTGGGGAGGCAGCCTCGGCACCAACCCAGCTCTGTGACCTTGAGTGCCTCCCTTGGCCACGTCGCATTCTCGCCCAAAGGAAATGGAGACACCAACCCTCACCGCAGGACTCCTCCGAGGACAAATCCACCCCCAGGAGGAGCTCAGCGAGGAGATGCTGTGGGCATCTCGGGCACCTCCATGCAGGGCAGGAAAAGATGTCATTTCTTCCCACTCTCATCTTGCAAATTGGAAAGCCAAGGTCACAGAGCCCAGCCACCACCAAGATCCAGTGGCTCAGTGTCACTCAGTGCCAGGCCTCATCTTTCCCCCACATAGCTGCTGCTCACTGCTCTGAAAACCAGCTGGTAAATTCTGGCTCCTGGTCCTTCATATCTCTCGGGTGTGGGGTTTCCCTTTCTGTGGAAATCTGGCTCTGCTTCAGCTTGCTTCCTGCTTGGTACCCGATGCAGTCAACCCCATAGTTTCCATCGGCTTTCATTAGTGACTAATGTCGGTCAGCGCTTGACCCCTCTGGGGCCCAGTGTTTCAAGAAGAGTGAGCAAAGGAGACCTCTACTTAACCCACCCTGCACTCATTTCCAGTAAAGTCCTGGGAGAACTCGGTGTGCTGAAAACTCTCCTTCATGAACTCTGGGTGACCTCAGAAAGTGCTCCACCTGTAAGACCAAACGTTTGCCAGGGGTCAATCACCCTCCCTTCTTGGACTCAGTATTGTGATACTCTTACTTGGGGAGCCCCAGCCCCCCAAACTGGCTGTTCATACACATGACCAAGGAGCCATTGTAGCAGTCAATCGAAGCTCGAGGGCCAGAGTCCACCAGACACCAACGCATTCCGCAGGGATCTCATGAGCGCTAACTAGGATCTGAGGACCTATCAGTGACCATCTGGGAAGGCTCACATTAAGAAGCTCGGGGTGGGGGGGAAGTTAGTGAAAGAGAAATTTTGCGTAGGTGAGAAGATCAGGGCAGTTCTCTGGATGCCGCTCCACACACACACCAAGTCCCCCCAACCTGGAAACACTTCTGATTACATATTCATCATACACCGTCACTGTGAAGCTAGACTTGTTTCTTCACAGTTGTGCACATGGCGGGAGGCTAGAGCTTGGACAGGAGGGGAGCACGCTCACCACAGGGCCCTATCCAGCCCCAGGGCCACAGCTGCAGAGGGGCCTTGGAGCCCCTTGCCCACCACTGTCAGGGAAGCAACCGTATCGTATCAGAAGAACTTCTTTGAAAACCCTAAAGACACTCCATCCTTATGGCAGTGTTTTGGAAAGAGAGCAGGGTACACACAGGGACAGTTGTCCCCACATGTAAAACACTCCTGGGCTGTCAGCTTCTGATTATCAGAGGGTTGTGAGCTGGAGGAGAGGAAAATGCTGAAGAGTGCTGTTTCCACATGGCTGTAGCGGAAACAGTCTTGACATTTTCCGCGGAGTCTGCTCATCAGCTGACTACCTGATCGTCTTTGTTTCGTCTCAAGCTCTCCACAACTCCCAGACACTGCACCTGTGACTGGGAGGACTTCACAAATAATGGAGAGAAGTCAGAATAGAAGAAACGCACTCTTATAAATTACTTCCAAGGCTCCAGATTTAAATGCTTAGCGCCCTAACCGAACAACTTAGCCAGATCCTGTCGCAAAAGGTTTTAAAAGGGGAGAGAAGCGAGGACTTCGCTCAGCAGTAAGGCGACCCTCAGTTCAGTGCCTAGTAGTGCGTGTGTGTGCCGAGGGGGGGGCACACCTGCAAGTCCATTCTTCGCCGCTGTTCCGCAAAGGTGCAGCCCTGGCACCTCCGGTCTTTCCAATGCCTCCAGTCTGGAATTCCCGTCATGAGGTGGCTGGGGGCGGGGAGCACGGACCAACTTGGGCAAAAAGCTTCTTTAAAAAACTTCCAGTCTTCCCGAGTTATTTCCCCCTCGGCCCAAAGAAAGGCCCGCATTCGTGTTTCCAGACTAAGTGGCCTTTGCAGCGGGTGCTCTTTTGGCTCACAGTGCTGCCGATCTTGGGTATTTTCAGCCCACCGCGGAGGCTAACAGGCCGTTGAGAGCTGGTTCTTGGACACTTGGGCAGCTACTTCCTGACCACCTCTTTCATCCAAATGAAATGGATTCTCGAGATTAGCACTTCCCTCTTCCCCAGGCACACAGAAGGAAGAGGTGCAGTGAGGTGTCGGAGGCGGGGGGGGGGGGGGGGGGGGGGGGGGGGGGGGGGGGGGGGGGGGGGGGGGGGATAGCTGCGAGGATCCCCCGAGCCGCAGCCGCCGGAAATGGCTTCGGAGCCCTCGGGCTGGGTTGTCCCTGGGGACCTGCATCCTGGAGCCGACGCTCGCGTCTCCTCCCTCCCTGCCCTGCCGCCCCTCGGGGTGGGGTTCCGGGGCGCCGCAGTCCCCGCCCGCTATCGCTGCCCAAGCTGGTTCTTAACCTTTTTTGGGCCGGGGACCTCAGGAAACCTATGGGCCCTTTCGGGATGGGACAGGAGTCTGGGGGAAAGCAACGTTGAAGAATGTCGCCAAACGTTCAGGGGACCACGAATTTGAAAACAGATCAAGACCCCTGACTCGGGCGAGTGAACAGGGCGCAGGTCTCAGGTGCCAAATGGGGTCCAGAGTGAGCAGGCGCGGCGCAGGGCAGGACCTGGCCTCCGCTCCTAGGGAGGCGCACAGGAGCGCAGGCAGGGAGGGGGCCAAGGAAAGGGGAGGAAGGGACCCGGAGGAAATGGGAAACGGAGAGGGCACGGTGGGAGGAGACGGGACTGGCAGAGACAGGGTGTAGCGGGAGCCGAGAGGGAGGAGGACGGAAGAGGGGGCGGGGCAGCGTGCCCCGGACAGGGCGAGTCCTCCCAGCCGTCCCTGCCGGGGTGGGCGACCGCGCGCCCTCCCGTTCCGAAGGAAGCGCGGGCTGAGCCCTCGGCTGCGCCCTGGGCGTGCGCCTCCGGCGCCCTCGGGGCCTGAGCCAACGGGTCGGCACGGGCCGTGCGGAGGCCGCGGGCTGGAAGGAGGCGGGCCGCGCCGCGCTTTCTCCTCCCAGCCCCTCCTCCTGGAGGCGGACCCCCGGAATTTGAGCGGCGGAGGGCTCGCGCCCCCGCCTCCGCGCCCCAATTCAAGAAGCCGCTCCGCTACCCCAGCGGCACAGGGCGCCCGGCGCGCCTCGGAGCGCACGTCCCGCGCCTTCTCCGCCCGCTCGCTGGGCATTATGCGGCCGAGCAGCCGAGCCCCAGCCCCGCTCCTCCGGCTCCTCCCGCGGCCCGAGCGGCTCAGCTCTCGGCAGGCGGCGGCGTTGCTCTGCTGCGCGCAGACGGGACCCTCGCCGCGAGATCTCAGCGACTCCTGAAGTCAAAAGTCGGCGGCCGGCGCCAGATCCGCGCTCTCCGCGGCAGAAGTCGCGAACCCAGCGCAGCCAGGGCGGAAGAGAGGGGAGTGGGGTGGGAGGTGGGAGCACCATGCAGCTTGTGTCCTGGGCCGCACTGCTAATGCTCCTGGTGCGGGACTTGGCTGAGATGCGGAGCCCAGACGCCGCGGCCGCCGTGCGCAAGGACAGGCTGCACCCGAGGCAAGGTAACGAGGCGCGGCCCTGGGGCCCCTCGCCCCTCCCGAGCTGCCCCCAGCGGGGACGCTCCTTACTTAGCCCGGGCTTTCCTTTTCCTAGAAAGAACTGCCTCGCGCTTTGGAGCCGCTCTCCTTTGGGCCATTTCCAGCCGAGGCTAGGGAGACGCTGGGGACAAAAGTGGCCACCCTCCCTTTATTCCTCCTAACCCACCCCACGCCCCAAGTCAGCGTTACTTAGTAGCTGGCGCCTCCAGCTAGGTCGCGCTTTATTTCATTCAGGATATTTGTCGGGATCAGGAATTATTCTTTGCCTCCTGATTTGCTCACTGTCTGCCTTCAGACTTGAGCGTCTGCCAGTGTCTGACTTGGTGTCCCACAGTAGGTGTTCCGCAAATATTTGACCACTGATAAGGGGTTAAAGGACTGGACTCCGTGGGCTGGAGAGTAAGGCCGGACCAAGCCCCATCTTCGGTTTAAGTTGAAAGTTGCGGGACCAGGAATCACTGTCTCATGCATGTGTACATGTTTCTGCAGCGAAGTTACTCGAGACCTTGAGGGAGTATGAAATCGCGTCTCCCGTGCGAGTGAACGCGGCCGGAGAACCTTTTCCCACAAACGTGCACTTCAAAAGAAGGCGACGGAGCATTGACTCTGCCTCTGACCCCTGGCCTGCCTCCTCCTCCTCCTCCTCCTCTGCCTCCTCCTCTTCTGCCTCCTCCCCGGAGCATTACCGCCTCTCCGCCTTCGGCCAACACTTTCTATTTAATCTCACCGCTCACGCCGGATTTATCGCTCCTCTATTCACTGTCACGCTCGTCGGGGTGCCCGAGGTGAACCAGACTAAGTTTTATTCCGAGGGCGAAACTGAACTCAAGCACTGTTTCTACAAAGGCCACGTAAATACCAAGACGGAGCACACGGCCGTCATCAGCCTCTGCTCGGGCATGGTAAGTGGGCGCGAGCCCGCAGCAGTCCTGGCCGCCAGCTGCGTGGAGGGAGATTTCCAGCCCTGAGGCTCGGCTCCGGCCTTAACTATTGCTTGGAAACTCGTGTGGGTCCCTGGATGGGAGAGAGCGACACTGGGTGTGCTTACACTCGCCAGGGGCGCACAAGTCGCCCCGACAGTGCCGGAGAGCCTCTGGAGTGCCCAGGCGGCCGCAATCGCGCAGCGTGGAGCATAGCCCAGCGGTATCCGGCGGCCGGGACGTCAGCTTCCAAGGGGGGAAGGTTGCTACAGCTGTGCTTCCTCGCGGCGCTCTTGGCGGGCTGCTCCGTAGCGCAGCGGCAGAGCGCAGGGCGGGCCCGACCTTCCTGCGCCCCCGACTTGGGGATGTGGACTGACAACCCTGGCCGGGGCACTGGGAGTCGCGCCCGCCCGGGTCGCGGAGGCCAGCGCGTAATCTGGAGGCTTCGCGGTCTCTAGGGCCTTTTATCCCGCGGCGCCAGGGCTCAGGAACTGAGCTGGATTGGCAGGGAGGCCGTCCGGTCCTGGGACAGAGGGTGGGCCCAGGGCTCCGGGGCGGGGCCAGGGCGGAGCCGGCCTCCGACCCTGCGACCCTGGGGGTGGGGAGCGCCGAGTGGGGGTGCGGCACAGTCCGACTCTGCACCCTGGCGGCAGGGCGGCCCGAAACGCCGGGAGAGTGGCAGGGAGCGAGCAGAAGCTGCCAGGACGCGACCTAGGTTTTTCAGGGACAGGCGCAGGTCCCGAGGATCGCTAGAGCGAGCCCAACAAACACGTTTCCTTAGGGACGGTGGGAGGGACAGCCACCTCCAGGCGGCCAGATGCACACAGAGCTGGGTGGGAAAGTACGCAAGAGGGTCCTTGGTCCCCGTTTACTCGCCCCCCACTAGTCCGCCGCCAGGCCTAACAGGACCCCCCTTGCCTCCCACGACTTTCGAGGACCAGGCGTGGCGTTTTGGCCCCGCGAGGGTGGTCTTTGGCTTTCCCGGGCGACGCGCGTTTCTGGCACGCGCATGTGACGCAGAAAGTTTCGCAGCCGGCTCTCGGCGCTGTGCGCGCAACTGGTTGCTGAGCTCCGTGCCCAAAACGTATTTACGCTTCCCCCAGAGCCCCCAGCCACCCCCTGCCTCCTCTCAGCGGGCGTCTGGGAACTCACCCGGCCCCTCGGCTGTTCCCGTGGTGCGCTGCGGATCTTGGGTGTTTGGCTCCACGTTCCGAGGTTGCACTCTTCTTCACCTCCCTAGGCAACCCAGTGGAGCAAGGCTGAAGCCCGTGCAGGGCGCGGCCTGGCCGCCGGGTGGGCCAAGGGGATGGGCTCCCGCAGCCCCCAGCAGAAGCCGAGCCTCTGCCCTAGGCGTTGCCGAGGTTGTTGGGGGTAGGCGGAGACGTCTGTTTGGCGAGGGGGAGGGGATGCCGCTGTGAGTCATGCTGGTCCCAGACCAGGGTCCAGGACGCTGGAACCCTTTCCTCTGTAAAGGTTAAGGCCTAGGCGTGCAGGTGTAAGGTGTGGACTCCTGAGAACCAGTGCGCCCCGCGTTTCAGCAGCGTCCCCGCCAAATCCGGCAAGCACCGCATGATAGGGCTGCGGGTGTGCCTCGAGTTTGTAAACAGTCTTTACTCCTCCTCTCTCCCCGCCTCCAGGCCGCAGAGGCCCAGGGGCCTGGCACTTGTAGGAATACTGTGCCGCCCAGGGCCTCTGTTTCCAGGGTAGTTTTGGTGGTAGCACCCACCAGGACCCTCTGGGAGTCCAGACCGGGCTTTAAGAGACACAGTGAGCTGTGATGCCCCGTTTATGGATAGCATTCCATTTGCAATCTGCCTCTTTCGAAAAAGGGACCTGCGTGCATCTTTAAGTTAAGTGAGCTGGCTTTTTTGCACGTTCGGCCTTCACGTGGCTTCCAAACCTCTGGCCCTTTCTTTCTCCTGCGAATTTTCTTGCCCTGGTTCCCGAGGCCATCCCACGGTAGTATTTCTAACACTTTGCCCAGGACTCCTGCGGGAAATCGTACCTGCCCGATTGCAACTCACCCACCCCTCATCTTCAGCTGAGTTTCTCTGAATTGTCAGAGGTGCTGCTGCCTCTTCTGGACACCCCTGCCCCTTCTTCCTGGTTTTCTTTTCCTCTCTTCAGGGGGTTTCTGCAGCTCCTGCTCACACTGCAGTAAGGAGCAGGGTCTAGCTCCCTCCCTGTCTGCGCGCCCCCCCTCCCCACCCCAGCAGCTATAGACTCTCATCTGACCGCAGTGTTTACCTTACACTGCCCAGCCCACTCAGAGCAGGAGTCCTGGCTCCTCTTCACGCTCCCCGCACAAATCTGTCTTTCAGGCATCCGCTCCTTTCTCTCTGCATGCCCTCGGCCAGCCTCACATGGTCTAAACACAGCTTCTTTTATTTTTGGTACTGGGTATAGAACTCAGTACCTCACGCTTGCCAGGCAGGTGTTTATACTGCTGAGCTATCTCCCCAGCCCCACAGCTGCTGCTGCTGCTGCTGCTGCTCCTTCTTCTCCTTCTTCCTCTTCTTCTTCTTCCTCTTCTTCTTCTTCTTCCTCTCCTCCTTCTCCTCCTCCTCCTTCTTCTAAATGTATTTGGTATAGATTCTCACTACACGGCTCAGACTGTACTGATCCTCCTGTTCTAAGCCTCCCCATTGCTGAGATTACAGGTGTGCACCACCATGCTCTGTCTTGGTCATCAGCTCTGTGCACCTGGGTGATGCTGGCACAGCATGTGGTAGCAGGGATCGAACCTAGGTCCTTGAGCTTACCTAGGTAGGCCCTTAGACCACTGGGTTACCTCTGTGGCCCCAGGTTCTTTTAAAGTATAGCTGCATCTCCTCTTCCCTGACACCAGTTCTGGAGGACTCTGACCGCTGTTGCCTGTCCTGTTGGCCCTGTGGATACCAGCTGTGTCTCGGTGCCTCCTGTGTCTTCCTCCTTGAATGCAAGCTCTCAGCTCCATTCTGTTCAGCTTTTCCTGGCCAGCCAGGAGCACGCTTGTGTTCATTTCCCTCCTGTGTTGGAACCCTGACTACCGTCCATCCTTAGTACATATATTGGACTCAACTGTCACTTTGACCAAGAAAAGCAACTCCCAGGCCCAGGGGCTATTTGATTTTGGTGTTCCATTGGTGCCAGTTTTTGGAGCACTCTGCTAACACTGTGGTGAGCATGTCACCTAGACGTCATCTCAGCCAACCCCCCCCCACAGCACCCCATTCTCATCGCCTTCCATTTTACTGGCAATGCCCCAAGACTTAGAGGACTCCCAGATCTTGGAGGTAGAGTTGGATTCCACCTGCCTTTCTGCCCTGCGCTCTACCCACTGGCCAGAGCCGGGTCTGTCTTCCTGAAGAGAGCTTGTTTGCTTATCTCCGCTTGCCAGTTTTGGTGACTAGGCTTCCCTGATGCAGTCCAGGCACCTGCTCAGTGCTGGGGTGTCTTGGAGGCTTCACGTGTCCTCCCTGGTCTGTGCTGGGAGGAAGCTGCCCGGGGGTCACAGACAACACTGCCTAGCTGGCAAGGGGCAGGGGGGGCATCCCGCAAATAGTTTCTTCTCTGCTCAGCAGCTACTGTGTTTCTTAGACTTTTTGGAGTTTCGTTTGTTTGTTTGTTTGTTTTTTCTTAAAGGAGTACTTCCTCAATCACATGGAGATCTACTTTTAAAACCCAGGTTCTGGGCCCTCACCTCCCTGAATGCTGAATCTATAAATCTCATTGTAAAACTCCCCAGGCAATTGGGACACTGCCTTGGTCCCTATGGGAACCAGTGTGCCAGCATAGTGTTTTGCATACTTTACCAAGAAGACCTGGGAGTTCATTAGAATGGGGACACCGGGCTCTACCCAGGAGGCCAGCTGTGGGGAGCACACAGTGACTTGCCCTCCTGGCCAGCAGGTGCTGCTGGCATTCAGGGCCAGTCGTGCTCTGTTCAGGGGAGGGTAGGAGGTTTCTAACTGCTTTCTAGTGTGTTGAACAGGAGCACGGAGGAGGAGAGGAGAGGAGAGCTGAGTTTCTGTCTTTAAACACCACTTACTGGCCCAGCATGGCACTGCTTAGTGTGCTCCTTATACTTGGCTTGGGCGGTCCGAGCCTGAGGCATCACTGATCTTTATAAGCTGGTGTATGGAGAGGAGAGGAGTGGAGACAAGGTGCCCTTTTTCCAAGTGCTTAACCTGGTGGATACAGCAAGCCAGAGCATAGAGGTAGAGGCCGATGCCAGCAACACCAGTGCTGCTAACATGGTCTGAGCCCCCAAGAGGTGTCGGGCATTTCACTAAACACACTATTCGGGTTGGCACATTTAATCTGCTTTTAATTGGCTTTTACAGAAAGCATCTTTACCTCCGTCTTAGAAAAGGGCTAAGTCTCAGATGGGAGGATAGATGTGGTACTGGGATCAGAAGCGAGGTTGCTCCAACTCTGGTGCCCCACGCACCATCCCTCCCTCCCGCGTGTGCACCATCCCTCCCACATGTGCAAGACTCACAGGGGTGCTGGTGGTGCACACTGCAAAGCCGTGCAGCTGAACTGAGTCCCTGAGCAACTCCGGGCCGCCAGCTCTTCCTCCTGAACTCAGACGTGTCCTGTCCTTCCAGGCAGCATGAATACCTAGAAATGCTCTCCTAGAGCCCACAGGCATGCTATGATTGGAGCTTGAGTGCCCAGGACAGCCTGGAACAGCAGGCCCAACGGGCTAGAGTGAAATAAGCCACATCTCTGCATACGTCACAGCCATTTACATTTAAGCGGCCCCCTTGGGTGGAGGGGTTGAATAAGAAGGCCTTGTCTCTAACTGGCATTCGGCCAGTGTGTTTTCCCTCCTGCTGGCTGGTCTGCATTAAACCAACTCCTCTCTTTATCTGCAGCTGGGCACATTCCGGTCCCATGATGGAGATTACTTTATTGAACCACTGCTGTCCGTGGGTGAAGGAGAGCATGGAGAGGAGCAGAACAAGCCCCACATTATTTATAGGCGCAGCATCCCGCAGAAGGAGCCCCCCTCGGGAAAGCACACCTGCGACACCTCAGGTATTTACTTCTTGGCTAAGCAGAGCTCCTGGCTGTCCACTGTCGGCTGTCAGCCGTCGGTTGTCAGCTGTCGGAGGAGCTATTCGCCATCCCGTGGGAAGGTAGCACTTCTGCGATGGGCAGAGCTCTTCCCTGTCCTCCAGCACAGACATGGAGGCTTCTGGGTGTTCTGTGGTTGGTGGAGGTCTGCACAGCTCAGAATTTACAGTGCCAGGATGTGGGTGCAAGACAGCAGGGGCTCCAGCTCCTTGGGACACAGCTGTCTTCTGCTGGGGCTGCTGTTTTCAGGCCTAGCTTGGGTAATTTCCTGTGGCTTCACTATTCCTAAGCAGAAATTGCTTGTACACTGTGTCTTCTATTCCTGTGTCTGAAGTCTTACAAGTGGAACTCGTGGGGACTAGCGTGCCTGTCAGAATGTCTTCTGTCAGTGGCAGTATGGCCGCTGTCCTGTGGTTTCCACAGATAACGGGATGGAGCTGTGGGCTACTGTTGGCTGGGCACCCGCTGCTGGATTCCCTTCCGTTGCCTTCC
>PVJA010047258.1:0-14734 GCA_004027025.1 Myocastor coypus
TTTTTTTTTTTTAAAGATAGGGTCTTACTATGCAGTTCGGGCTGGACTTGTGCTTGCTTTTGTAGCCCCCAGGTCGGTCTCAATCTTTGCAGACACCCCCCCACACTCAACCTCCCCAATGCTTTTATGTAACTAAATTAAACTGCTACAAATATAAATTAAATATAATTTATATTTGCTACAACTAGAAGATAGTAAATATAATCCCATGGTATCCACAGCAATAGGAAAAGAAAAAGCAATGAAGTATTTCAGCTCCAGGGACGTAGCTCAGTGGCACAGTACCTGTCTGGTAAGCATCAGGCCCTGAGTTCAATTCCCAGTACAAAAAAACAAAGTATTTTACTACCCCCCCCCAAAAAAAAGCGGGGGTCTTTCGGGTTAGCTCAGTGGTTTAAGGACCTGCACAGGCAATTCCATTCAGGCACAGGGGATAGCTGTTCTATACCCACACCTAACCTTAAGGCAGCCTGAGCCAACCAAAACAAAACCCAAAATTAAAAAAACAAAACAGCCAGGCGTGGTGGCTCACGCCTGTAATCCCAGCACTCGGGAGGCTGAGGCAGGAGGATCGGTGCGAGTTCGAGACCAGCCTGGGCTACAAAAGTGAGCTCAGGACCAGCCTCAACTGCATAACGAGACCCTGTCTCAAAAAGACAAAAAAAAATAAAAATAAAAAATAAAAAAACAAAATAAAACTACTAAATACTGAGGACCGTTGGGTGTGGTGTTGCATGTCTGTAATCCCAGCACTTTTGAGGCTGAGGCATTATGATCACTGTGAGTTCAGAAGCCAGCCTGGACTACATAGTGAGATTTTGCCTCAAAAATCCCAAATAAATAAATACTGAAGTTAGTAATCAAAGAAACAAGGGACATAAAGCTGTAACATACATAAGAAACAAGCAGCTAAATAACAGAAGTCGCCCTATCTGTCTTTTTTTTTGAGACAGGTTCACACTATGCAGTTCAGGCTGGCCTTGAGCTCACACAATACTCCTGCCCCAGCCTCCCAAGTGCTGGGATTACAGGAGTGAGCCACCAGGCCCAGCTCACCCTATCTGTCTTAAGAGAGAAGGAAATCCTGACATACCCTACAGCATGGTGACTGCTGAAGACTTTATGCTGAGTCACAACAAACATTGTACAATTCTTCTCATGTGAGTTCCTGATAGTGATCAAAATGAGAAAGATCCTAAATTGCAGAATGAGACGCTATCTCAAAAAGACAAAAAAAAAAAAAAAAAAAATCCAATTTTTGGGGCCAGCTAGATGGTTCAGAGGTCTAAAGTGTCTGCTTAGGAAAACTTAAGCAACCACAGGGACTGTGGTTTGATCCTGGCACCACGTGCTGCACCAGCCCTCACCCCAGGGCAGGCTGAGCCGGTCATTTAAAAAAAAAAATTGGCCTGGCAGGATGGTTCAGTGGTCTAAAGCACATGCTTAGGAAAGCTTGGGCGACTTCAGGGACCACGTTCGATCCCCAGCACCACATGCAGCGCCAGCCCTGCCCTCAGGGCAGGCTGAGCTGGCCATAAAATAAATAAATAAATAAATAAACAAAGTTTGGAAAGAAGAAAAAATACAATAAAATTAAATTTTAAAAAAATTGGATGGTGACATACGCCTGTAATCCCAGCACTCGGGAGGCTGAGGCAGGAGGATCGGTGTGAGTTCAAGACCAGCCTGAGCTACAAAAGTGAGCTCAAGGCCAGCCTGAACTGCATAGTGAGACCCTGTCTCAAAAAGCAAAAAAAAAAAGGAAAGAAAGTAGACTGTTGGGCTGGGGTTTATTGTTTTATAGGTATAGTTTTAGTTTTATGATAAAAAGTTGTCTAAAAATGGGTAAAGGTTAACAGTTGCATCACAAAAAGAATAGATTAAATACCACTAGTTAAAATGGTAAATTTTCATCAGGGATGGGAGGCTATGACAAGATCATCATGAGTTCAAAACCAGCCTGGGCTAGATAGTGAGTTCAAGGCCAGCCTGTATTACACAGCAATGCAATGTCTCATAAAACAGAAAAGAACTAAACAAAAGATGGTATATTTTAGCCGGGCGTGGTGGCTCACGCCTGTAATCCCAGCACTCGGGAGGCTGAGGCAGGAGGATTGGTGCGAGTTCGAGACCAGCCTGGGCTACAAAAGTGAACTCAAGGCCAGCCTCAACTGCATAGCGAGACCCTGTCTCAAAAAAAAGATGGTATATTTTATATTTATTATACCCTATACTGTAATTTTAAAAATTGGGAAAAATGAACTGGATCAATGTATACTATCCTAGTAAGCCTGTGAAAGGTAGAAATCAAAGCAGATGCTCAAAAGCAGGCAAAAAGAAATATTTCTCCTTTCGTTACTATGAGAAAGGAGAGGAGTTTGACAGTGCAGCATAGACAGCATACCTGGCTTCTACTCCAGGCCTTGCAGGTGGTTTCCCAGGTGGTGGCCGAGGCAAGAACTGTGATGAGGGTGAGCTACTGACTTGATCTGTGCTGACCCATGAAACCGGCCTTGGAATCTTGCTCTTTCTAGACTGTGAGATGATGGGTGACAGGAAGCTATCTTCTGTTGACCTGCTCAGAGGAGCATCTACTGCAAGACTAGAAAAGGGAACAAAGACATCCTCCTCAGAGAAGGGCACGGGGACAGCAGCCAGCTTCTCCTCCATCAGCTTATTGGAGGCACTTGAGAGGTCACCGAGGAAAGACCTAAACTGCCTTTTTTCCACCAGCAGTTTCACTAAGTCTGGCTGGTAAGCTTTCTTCTGAAGGAGCTTCTCTTTTGCGGAAACTGTTGAGGAGGCCTCAAACACTGACTCTATCTCTTGTGCTAAAACAGGGATCCGACTGTGTCTGGTAATGAGAGATGACCTGATCATATCCTTCCCGGTAGGGGGAGCACGTTCATTGTCTGAAACACCACGAATCAGTTCTCCATTTCTTGGAGCACTTTTCTCTCTTTTGTCCTCTTGGCACAACAAAGCAGAGAGGTCCCCTTGATGCTCTGGCAGGTCTTCCATCTGAACAGCATCATCTTTAGGCAGCCCACTTTTCTGCATTGCAGCCATCTGGCTTAGCTGTCCTTCAACATGTGGGTCAATGACTCTTGGAGAAGATTCAGAAGTTCTAGCTGCCAGAAGCTGCATGATCTCATTATTTCTGTCTTGATTTGGCACCACACTGGAAGTCTGTGTTTTGGTCACTTCAAGAGGCTCAGTAGTAGTGGAATGGTCCTTCTCCTCAGTCCCCAGATCTGCTGGGAAAGAGAGCTCAACACAATATTGTTCTTTACTTAACTTCTCATCCTCATTATCTGAACCTAAAAGAATGCTTTTCTCATGAACTTCCACAGGAAAACCCTCAAATTCCCTCACAACTAGTCCATTATCATCAGGAAGATCTTTTGGTCCCAACTCCTGAGATCTGTCACTCTCCCTAACTTGGGGCAATATGTCTTGGCCAACAAATTCTCCCTGAAGCCCCTCTCCATCTGTCACAGCCAAGCCAGAGAAGTTCTCTCTTGGAGAATAAAGTTCCACAGTGGGCTCCATGGGCTGAAAATCTTTCTTTTCCAGATGCTGTCCATAGTGAAAACTTCCTGAGGTTGACTGTGTGGATGCCACAGAAGGTCTAGGAATTGTAATCTGGTGGGGGAGAGAAAAAAAATGGAAACACAATTTGTGAAATATCAATCAACATACATGATTTCATATTTAAAATACTTCAAATTCCAATTTATAAAAGGAATTCTGATAATGACTAGGTCAGCCCAGTTCTAAAGTTAAGTGTGGTGGCATACTCTTGTAATCCCAGCTTTCTGGAGCCTGAGGCAGGGGACTGCTGTGAGGTTAAGGTCAGCCTGGACTGCATAGTGAAACCCTTCCTCAAAAAGATAAAAATAAAACAATCCTCAACCAACCAACCACTTACACAATTACAATTACAACCACTCCCGGTTCCAGAGCTAGCACCCCTTGCGGTACAGGGAATCAAACTTGGGACCTTATACTTGCCAGGTAGGTGCTTCTGTAGCAGAGATATCTTCCCAGCCCTCTTTTTTATATTTTTTGAGATAGGGTGTCCCTGTGTAGTCCAGGCTGGCCTTGAAATTCCTACCATCCTTATGCATCATTCTCTTGAGTGCTGGGATTATAGGTGTGCACAACCACTCCCAACCTGAGATGCTGTATTTTAAACAATTGAAGGTGAAAATATTTATTTATTTATTTAGTGGGGGGGGGGATAAGATGTACTGATGAGCTTGTTAAGAAGGGGGCAGCATGGGAGAAGCTTTGAGGAGTACAAGGCCCACCACTTTCAACTCACAGCCATTAGGAATGAGGCACTTCTTGCCCACCATGTCTTCAAATTTGTCTGCAGTCAATTTGGTGAAGGCCTGTTTCTTGGAAATCTGGATCTTCTGGTGGCCAAGGACCTAGCACTTGGCCCTAGGCTGGGCCTCAATCACATGCTCCTGCAGCTTGTTGAGGACAGACATGATGATTTGTCCAATGGGAGCCCTCTCCACTATGTATGCCTATGTGGGGCCTAGACTGGAGCTACCATGAGGTCAGATACTGAGTGTCCACAGAAAGCAATACCTCCAAGGTCCTCTACGGCAGCCCACAGAAGCAATAGGCTGCTACTGAGGAAGTAATGTTCGCAGCTAAGGCTTACTGGACACCCATGAAAAACAATTCATTTTATTTTTTTGTTACTGGGAACTGAACTCAGGACCTTTCACTTGCCAGGCAGGTGCTATACAGCTGAGCTATATTACAGTCCCTCCTCCTAATTTAATAGGAAGTAAAACAAGAAAAATTTCTGGGTAGAGATTACAAAAGTAAGCATAGGCCTAGTGACAGTATATAGAATAGAGAACAAACTGCAAATGGTCAAATATAGGCCTATCTCATCTAATGTATAATAAAAAGCTTTAGGATTATAAATGTTTTAGAAACCATATGTATACAAACTTAATTGTGGGGGGCCCGGCGGGATGGCTCAGTGGTCTAAAATGCCTGCTTGGGAAAGCTTGGGCGGCTTCAGGGACCGCGGTTTGATCCCCGGCACCACATGCTGTGCCAGCCCTGCCCTCAGGGTGGGCTGAGCCGGCCATAAAAATGAGTGAATAAATAAACAAAGGTTCTGAAACAAGAAAAAATAAAAAATAAATAAATAAATAAATAAAAATAAAACAAACTTAATTGTGGGATCTAATTAGACATGTCATCCCAAAATTCAGTTATAATGCTATTTGATATACCGAGTTTGAGATTATGAAAGGATAACATGGTGGTACGCACTAGTAAACCCAGCACTTGAGAGGCTCAGGCAGAAGGATCACCAGGAGTTTGAGACCAGTCTGGCTACATGGTGAGTAGCTTACACTACACAGTGAGATCTTGTCTTAAAAAAACAAGGCTGGGGAGATAGTTCAGCAATCTAAGCACCTGCCTGGAAAGTACAAGGGTCTGGGTTCAATCCCTGGTACCACATGCCATGCTGGCCCCAGAACCCCAGGTGTGCCAGGCCACTGAAACAGAGCAACAGAATAACAATGAAAAAAGGGGTAACAGGGGCCCAGCAGGATGGCTCAGTGGTCTCAAGCACCTGCTTAGGAAAGCTTGGGCGGCTTCAGGGACCACGGTTCAATCCCCTCAGCACCACATGCTGTGCCAGCCCTGCCTTCAGGGCAGGCTGAGCTGGCCATAAAAATAAATAAACAAACAAGCAAAAGTTCTGAAACAAGAAAAAAAATAAATAAAATAAATAAAATTAAAAAAAAATAAATAAGAAAAAAGGGGTAACGGAACAACAATGAAAAAACCCTCTTACCGCTGTCAGGGGTCCTTCTGCCTGTGCCTCCATTGGGCTTGTGGGTGTGGCCACAATGAACTGACTGATAGCTCCAGCCTGGAGCTCCAGTCTATCTGTGTACTGTTCTGAAGGAGCTGTGGCAGGGCATTCCGCAGATAGTGCTAAGACTGTACCTGAAGGTTCCTTCCTTAAATGACTGTTTCCTGCCCAAGGACCTAACTGGAGCTTTACATCTTGAGGTGATTCCTCAAGAACTTGAAGCACTTCTGGTTCCTCATCAGAAGGGCTTCCAGTTGTTTTATGACCTGGAGCCTCATTTGTCCTAAAATCCTGAAGGTCTTGCTCCTTGTCCACAATCACCCATTCTTTAGAGTCAAATTCTTGTTTGCAAGAGCTCAGGTTAACAGCTATAAATCCATTGCTGCCCCCACCATCTGCCTGCTCAGGGGTGTTGGCAGATGCATGTTTGGAGGCATCTGGAAGATACTCTTCATCATAGTGCCAGATGTGGTCCGTGCGGGATGCAGCAGGAAGACAAGGTTTCTGCAGTGAAGCAGGAACGACAGATCCCCTTCCTGTACTGGAATCCTTGTGCATTTTCTCCAGGCTTAAGAAAAAGGTGAGAAATGACTCAACATGTATCATATAACCCATAAACTCTACACAGAATTACAACCCGTGGAAAAGGGAAACAGCATTATAAAATATAAATAGAGCTTCACAGGGTTGAAACATATTTTTCCACTTGCAATAATTCTACCTTTGAAGATGGAAGTCAGTTCTTTCTTCATAATGGCCCTTCCTACTTCTCTTCTTTTTTTTAGACTAATTCTTTACCAAACTAAGCATTTATTCCTACTGCACTCTTACATTTACTCTTCATGTACCCTCTCCCCCCACATATAAAGGTTTGAGCCCAGGGCCCTCATACAGAGCAACATCATTAGCCCTTTTACATTTTTTAAATTTTGAGACAGGATATCATTAAGTCACTAAATTTCTAGGGCTGAACTTGAACTCATGACCCCACTTTTCTAGTCTCCCAGATTTCTAGGATTATAGACCTGTGTCCCCATGTCCAATTTAGTGCATCCTTTTTTTTTTTTTTGTCTTTTTGAGACAGGGTCTTGCTATGCAGCTCAGGCTGGCCTTGAGCTCACTTTTGTAGTCCAGGCTGGTCTCGAACTCGCATCGATCCTCCTGCCTCAGCCTCCGAGTGCTGGGATTACAGGCGTGTGCCACCACGCCCGGCAACTAGTGCATCCTTTTTTTTTTGTTTTTTTTTTCACATAATTTTACTTTTTTTTTTTAATTTTTATTTATTTATTTATTTTTTTCTTGTTTCAGAACCTTTTTTTTTTTGCATCTTAATAAAGATTTATTAGACCAAAAATAAACTGTCTGGAGTTATCTTTAATATTTAAAAATTACTTCAGAGAAACCAACTTGAGGAATCAAGATTTCTTAACACAATGAACCTTTGTTTAAACATCTTTCTCAACTTCTATAGGAAAATGATGTCTAGAACAAAACTAAACACAGCTTGCTTTTTACAAGATTCCAGTTCCTTAAAATATCATGAACTATCTGCTAGAGATGAATTTCAGCATAGGGCAATTTTACCTTGAGGCCATATGCATCTGCAACCTGCTGATCAATCTATTTTAGAATCCTTAAGTGGCTACCCTGTAACCACTGACTTGTTGCTGGTCCATTTGACTGCAAGCAGATCAAAGGCAGGGACTATGCCTTCATAATCTCTGAGTAATCGAAACAGGAGCAACTGCTTTCTGCTTTGAGGGAGCACATGTACCTGCAGCTCAACTCCCCTTTCCTTCCAGGGGGAAAAGCTTGTTTCAGAACCTTTATTTGTTTATTCACTCATTTTTATGGCCGGCTCAGCCCGTTCCAAGGGCAGGGCTGGTGCAGCATGTGGTGCCGGTGATCAAACCGCGGTCCCTGAAGCCACCCAAGCTTTCCCAAGCAGGTGCTTTAGACCACTGAGCCATCCCGCCGGGCCCCTAGTGCATCCTTTTGATCACACTTGTATCATATAGCTAGGAATAGAATGTTTACCATGTGAAGAAGAAAACAAAGATGGAACAGACTTTCTAATAGAAACTGAGTGCCAGGTGTGGTGGCAGCACCTTTAATCCCAGCACTTGGGAGACTGAGTCAAGAGAATGGCCATGAGATTGAGGCCAGCCTGGGTTACATATTGAGTTAAAGGCCAACCTGGACTACATAGCAAGACCTTGTCTCAGGAGAAAAAAAAAAAAAGGAGACTGAGTTCAGGTATGGTGGTAGGCACCTTTAATGCCAGCACTTGTACTTCAAGTTTGAGGCAATTTGAGCTACATAGTGAGATCCTGTCTCAAAGAACCAAAACCAAATGATAAATAAATAAGATAAAATGAAAGTAAGATTATTTAGCTCGATGCAAAGGCCCTTGATTCAAACTCTAGTATTTCTTTTTTCTTTTTTTGTCTTTTTGAGACAGGGTCTCGCTATGCAGTTGAGGCTGGCCTTGAGCTCACTTTTGTAGCCCAGGCTAGTCTCGAACTCACACCGATCCTCCTGCCTCAGCCTCCCAAGTGCTGGGATTACAGGCGTGCGCCACCACGCCCGGCTCTAGTATTTCTAAATAAATAGGAACCATGCATACCATGCCAGAAATGGGGTAAAATATCTTCAATATGTCAATTTGTAAAAAAAAAAAGGCAATTTGTCCTTCTAAGCTTTTACTGCCTGTACCAAATATATAATTTTTTAAAAAAATGAGCAGTGGATGGGGGCGCTGGGGAGATAGCTCTGCAGCACAAGTGCCTGCTTGGCAAGTGCAAGGTTGTGAGTTCAAACCCTGGTCCTGCAAAAAAATGAGCAGTGGTAAGTAAGAATATAAGAAATATTGTAGAGAGTGCACCCCAGGCTTCTTTATCTGTGTGACTCTAAAAGAAGTGTGACCAACATTTTAGAAAGAGGAATGACCTATGAATGACAAACATCATGAGTGTGTAAAACAGCTTGCAATGTATTTAGTCTGTGATTTATTTGGAGATATATGACATGATTTCAAAGGAAGAAAATATCAAAAGCATAATTGTATCTGTGGTAGATTAATGGTATATACTTCCATACAAGAAAATGGAAGTTATATATTATATTTATTTAATATTTACTCTAATTAAAATATTTAAATTAAAAAGCAAACTTTTACTGCCAATAGTAGCTACCACAGATGTACCACTGAAGAGTATAAATATTTTTAAGCTTTTGTGTGTGTGTGTGTGGGACCAGGGTTCAAACTCATGACCTTGTACTTGCCAGGTACTTGTGCCCCTGAGCTATCTCCCCAGCCCTAAGGTTTTTATGTCTTAATTTCTTTCTCTTTTCTCTCTCTCTCTCTCTCTCTCTCTCTCTCTCTCTCTCTCTCTCTCTCTCTCTCTCTCTCTCTCTCTCTTTAAACTGAGGATCAAACTCAGGGCCTTGAATTTGCCAGGCAGGCACTTGTGCCCCTAAGCTGGCCTTAGTGTATCTTTTTTTTTTTTTGTCTTAATTTCTGAAGTCTTCTGTAATTCATACTTTTTTTTTTGTCTTTTTGAGACAGGGTCTCACTGTGCAGTTCAGGCTGGCCTTGAGCTCACTTTTGTAGCCCAGGCTGGTCTCGAACTCGCACCGATCCTCCTGCCTCAGCCTCCCTAGTGCTGGGATTACAGGTGTGCGCCACCACACTCGGCTTGTAATTCATATTTGTGGAAACTGATTATATGTGGGAGAGCAGGATGAGGCCTCATTGCTTAAAGCAGTCAAGCTACCTCAGTCTTGAGAAAAACATCCTGCCTGAAGCCGGGCGTAGTAGCGCACACCTGTAATCCCAGCACTCAGGAGGCTGAGGCAGGAGGATCAGTGCAAGTTGGAGACCAGCCTGGGCTACAAAAGTGAGCTCAAGGCCAGCCTCAACTGCATAGTGAGACCCTGTCTCAAAAAGACACAAACAAACAAACACACAAAAAACCATCCTGCCTGGACATTATGGGCCATTAATCACTAGGCAACTTTGTGTCTTGTAACTTTGCAAAGGTATAAATAAATAAAATAAGTGCCCCTACTGTTGCTTGGGGGTCTTTTGCCTATCAGGCATGGTTCATCACCTGACTTCAGCTATTATATCTTGCCTTTTTCTCCTGGGGAGCACTGAAAAATCATAAAATCCCTACACATTCCATATACCAAAAACTTTTTAAAAAGTTTTGTCTCCCATTATCAAATCATAGGAATATGATTTATTAGTCTTGAGCTACAAATGCTTATGACCTGACTATGTATAATGCTCCCCAGTTTCACCTTTCTTAAAAGTTCCCATAACCACGGGCTTTGCTATCGCATTTGGAATATAAGATGATTTAACTAAGAATCAGAATGAGAATGATGATAACTATAGCCATGGATGAAAGATGAGGGCTTAGTGAAGTTAATGTTATAAAAATACAACAATTTCTTTAAGACTTTGCATAATAGAAACACTGACTTTTAGAAAGATGGCAGAATGGTGAGCAGCAGAGAAATAGCCTCTCTGAGATTGGGTATTCAGATGCTAGAATATAGCAACATGAGGAAGAAAAGGAGTAAAAGTGGATCTGCAGGACCCAGCAAGGATCCGAAGTGAGAACTGCAGCCCACTAGATGAGTGAAGAAAAAATTTCAACACAGTAGAAGGAAGAAGAGGCAAGTGATATTTTCTCCCCATGTCTTGATTCACTGTGTGAGAGCCAGCTCAAACCTGTAGATGCACAGTGACTACTGGAGACACCAGATACCTCCACAGAGAAACATGTCAGTGGGACAAAACAATGAACACAGCAGACTGCAGGAGCTCCTGAGTTACTTGGGTTCAGATGGCCCCAAGAGAGGCTGAATGGCCAATAGCCTTCTTGGAGAGGGGCCAACAGCTTGAAACCCATAATAGTGCAGGCTGGCTCCATCTAGTGGCTCCCAGAATCAAGGTGAAGTGGAAATGAGTTAAAGCTGGCAGGCTGAACAAATCCGGTTCCAGTCTCACAGCTAGAAACTGTTCTGAACTTAGGTGGAACCAAAGGTTGAGGCTTGCTGTGATTACTCACTGCCCCATTGTAAATCTACAGGTGGCTTGCTGGGATTAATCAACATGCCTCTAGACTCTTATCTGTCCACTCTGTCTACCTGTGATAGCAGAGATGCCAGGAAATAATGCAAGTCTTGTTGACAGAAGTAATGACAGAAAACTTCCCACATGCTGAAGGTTAAAACTAGAACTTTATCTTTCACTATGCAGTAACCTAAATTGGAAACAGAAATACTAAATATACTGGAAAATTCTTAAAGACACTGGTGTGGGCCAAGACTATGAACAAAATCTTGACTGTACAGGAAATATCATAAAGAATCAACTGGGATCTTGTCTTATTAGAATACTTTTGCAAAGCAAGAAAAACCACCAGCAGAGTGAAGCAACAACCTACAGTGTGAGAAAAAATTTTGCTAGCTGTTTCTCAAAGGAATACTATCTAGAATATAAAAAACTAAGAAATCAAACTCCTCAAATTTAAAGACGCATTTCAAAACTGGGCATCTGAGGTGAATTCACTTTTCATATTAAGTATAAAAAACATACATGAAGAAAGTGTTCAATATCACTGGTCATTCTAGAGATGTAAATGAAAACCATGCTGAGATTTTGTCTCATTCCAGAAAAAATGACTATTATCAACAAATCAACTAATAACAAATGCTGGCAGAGCTGTGAGGAAAAAGCAGCTCTTCTCCACTATTGGTGGGAGTGTAGACTGGTGTAGCCACTGTGGAAATCAGTATGGTGGTTTCTCAAAAAATTAAACTAGGGTTTCCATTTGACCCAGCTATTCCTCTTCTTGCTATCTTCCCCAAAGAATTAAGAGCATCCTACCACAGTGATACATGCACACCCATGTTGATAGCAGCAAAGTATGTAACAGCTGAATCTTGGAAACAGCTGAAATGCTTATCATACAATGAATAAATAAATACGATGTGGAGATATATCTATGAAAGAAGGATAAGCTTGAGACATTTCTAGCTAAATGCACCTTGAAACCACATTCTCAAATGAAATAAATCATGCATACGTGTTCAAATACCACATTGTTTCTCTGGTGTGAGAAACTGAAAGTAAGGGGAAAAATATATAATATATATTGAATTTTTTTTGGTTTTTTTGAGACAGGATCTCACTTTGTAGTCTGGCCTGGGCTTGAACTCATCATGTAGCTCCTGCTGGCCTCAAACTCACAGCAATCCTCCTGCCCCCAGGATCCCAAGTGTTAGGATTACAGGCATGTACCACCATACCCCTGAGAAAAGGGAAGAAAATGTTGAAATGGGTATGAGAACAAAGCAGCGAGAAGGAAAAAGAAAGGACAAAAAAAAAAAAAAAAGGAAAAAAACGGGAACAAAGCTTTTGTATATGAGAGTGAAAGAGAGATTAAAGAAACAAGGGAAATAGGAAAAAAAGGAAACAAGATATATCATGTATAGGTACCAATTCCCTATAATGAATGTTATCATTACATATACCTAAAATTTACCAATAATGCCAGGTGTGGTGGTGCACATGTAATCTCAGCACTTGAGAGGCTGAGGCAGGAGGACTGGTATGAGTTTGAGATCAGCCTGGGCTACAAAAAGTGAGCTCAAGGCCAGCCTGAACACAAATAAATAAATAAATAAATAGATAGATAGATAGATAGATAGATAGATAGATAGGTAGGTAGGTAGATAGATAGATAGATAGATAGATAAAATGTACCAATAAAAGAAAAAGAAATACTACTGGGCATGGTGGTACATACCTATTATCCTAGACCTCTGGAGACAGATCATTCCAAGTTTTGAGGCCAGACTGGGCTACAGTGAGTTCAATATTATCCTAAACTGTACTATACAAATGAGATGTTCTCAAAAAACTAATGACACTAGAATTTTTAAATAGGAAGAAAACCTATTTCATACCAGGTCTCAAGAAACTTGTCGGTATCTGGCTTTGGCTCCAGGGTCAGACGTTTCTCCAGCTCAAAGCTGTGGATGGAGCGTAACTTGCGCAGCAGTGGTGCATCCCTGTCAGGCTGGGTAGTCTCTGAGCGGACACGGACAGGGGAACCAAGGCTTGGAGCATTGAGCATCCCATTGGCATGACCATGGCTATTCTCTTCTTCAGTAGCAGCCTAGAAAAATGGAAAATAAAGCCATGAAAAACACTTGCCTAGGACAAATCACCAAAGCCTTTGAAACAAAAACAAATGATTAGATGTGTTTTCAAAAGATAAGAACATTTGGGTAGTTTGCTCTGCAGTTCAGGCTGGTCTTGAACTCACTTTGTAGCCCAACCTGGCCTCAAATTGGCAGCAATCATCCTGCCTGAGCCTCTCAGAGGGCTGTAGTTACAGGCATGCACCACTACATCTGGCCTTTATTAAAAAAAAAAAAGGATTAGTACATGTTGCAGTACATGATGATTATGTTCATAGTGGGGTGTTGGTACATGCACACACCATTCCCTAATTCTTTTTACTTCTCTTTCCCCTCCTGTCCCTTTTATTTTGAGATAAAGCATCATGAACTATGGAGGCAAACTGTGTTCTTCTTGTCACAGCCTCTCTGGGTGCTGGGATTACAAATGTATGTTACCACACCCAGCCTGACTTCTGCATTTTGTATTATATTTATCCAGATAGCCGCAGGATCCTACTCTTCCATGCTACTGCTAAAACCTGAAAAATGCAGTCTTTTTATACATAAATGGCCTTGTAAGAGTAAGGCAAAGTCATCACACACAAGTCCCTCCCTCTTCATTTCTTTCTCATTCTTTCTCTCAAAAATAACAGAGCCTGGCGTGGTGGCGCAGGCCTGTAATCCCAGCACTTGGGAGGCTGAGGCAGGAGGACTGGTGCGGGTTCGAGATCAGCCTGGGTTACAAAAGTTAGCTCAAGGCCAGCCTGAACTGCATAAGTAGACCCTGTCTCAAAAAGACAAAAAAAAAAAAAGTAACAAGATTGGATGCTGGGATGCTAAGTGGACCAGAGGCTAGGGATGAGGCAGCAGAGGGGGCTGTCTGAGGACAGAGGCCTCAGCAATATCATTCCCAGAAAACTCAAGCATTACACAGGAGAAACAAGCAAGGTAAGTCTGAAAAATCTATTCTGATGAGACATCTGCAGGATGAGCCAGCACTCTCAAAGTAAACGTACATTGTAGCCAGTTTTCTCTGAAGGCTTGAGTCCCAATTTGAATTCTCATCAATTACTAATTAATAAAACACTAATGATAGAAGTCATGCCACAATGATTTAGCAGAAATCATTTAAAACAACATTTAAGTCTCTTGGGGCCCGGCAGGATGGCTCAGTGGTCTAAAGCACCTGCTTGGGAAAGCTTGGGTGGCTTCAGGGACCCGGTTCGATCCCCGGCACCACATGCTGCGCCAGTCCTGCTCTCGGGGCGGGCTGAGCCGGCCATAAAAATGAGTAAATAAACAAACAAAGTTTCTAAAACAGGAAAAAAAAAAAAAATTTAAGTCTCTTAAAAACTTCAGATATTAAACTTATTCAGACACAAAACATACAACAGCCATGTACAAAATATTTAAATAAAACATGATATAAATCAATAAAGGAATTAACTTATTGAATTAAAGTTAAATATTTAGCCGGGCATGGTGGCGCATGCCTGTAATCCCAGCACTCGGGAGGCTGAGGCAGGAGGATCGGTGAGAGTTCCAGACCAGCCTGGGCTACAAAAGTGAGCTCAAGGCCAGCTTGAACTGCATGGCGAGACCCTGTCTCAAAAAATAAATAAATAAATAAATAAATAAATAAATAAATAAAGTTAAATATTTAATTAGTCA
>PVJA010047259.1:0-14733 GCA_004027025.1 Myocastor coypus
AAAAAAAAAAAAAAAAAAAAAAAAAAAGAAATAAATGGAAAGCAGACAGGTTACCATGAGAATAGGTACACAAATGCATTGCTTGGTCATGGGCATCAAACAGAACAAATTGACCACCCAACCACGCAAGGATATTTGGAATTTCATAGGCTTATTCCATAGGGAAGAGGAAATTGGGGGTGTAAGCAATTCAAAAGGAAGTGAAAGTGATTTGGGGGACAGAAGAATGAGCCCAAAGAATAGATGGTTGCCTGAGACAAAGCTCATCTGGCCTCTAGGCTTTAAACCACCTCTACTATTCCTTTCTGCAGTGTGCAGCCATCCCCCTGTTGATAAGCTACCAAGGGAGGCAACTCACAGCAATCTGTTTCCTCTGGAGCTTGGGCCTGCACGATAGATGGGGCAACTCCAGAGAAAGCCCCTCCATCCTGGGAAGGTCCCGGAGTCAAGTTGGAAGCCCCAGATGACATATTTTGGGAGCTGTTTTCTGAGCCCAACACCAGCATGCTGCTTGTTCTTCTACCTGCAGCCAAAGAGGACAAGGACTAAATAGATCCCTTGAGATTTAGCCTTCCTGAAGGACTTTCTTACCTGCTTTCTCTGCTGAGACTCAGAACATCCCCCAAATGTGCCTGAAAGGATCACCACCCTAGTTGGAGGGAAGAGGGGGCTCCAGGATGGGATGTCACACCCAGGGTGCTGGGAGTGATGGGACTGGGACTTAATGCCAGGGTCCCTCTGTCCTTGTCCCATAAACCCCATGCTCATCTTAACCCAGCCATCTCCAAAGAGCCAACTAGGTAAGTTTGCTCTGAAAGCCCAGAACTATTACGTCCTGAGTGGCTTTTTGGAAAAGCATTTATTCCTTACCTCCCTCACTTCAGTGGGAAGTTAGGCAGGGCCCCAGGAGCATGAAGGATCTGGGACTGTATAAAACTAATGTAGGAGGTCTCCCCTCTCCCTCTCAGCCAACCCTGGGGGCAGGGCTGGCATGGCATGTGGTGCCAGGGATTGAGCAGTGGTCCCTGCATTTGTCTAAGCAGGTGCTTTAGGTCGTTGAGCTATCTTACCAGCCAATGTAGGGCCTTATAGACATCTTTCACTTTCGTTTTCTGTGCCTTCCTTATCCTGGCCTTGTGTATGGCAGGCAGGGTTTATAATTCTTCTTACAGAAGAAGAAATTTGGGCTTAGCACTGGTGTGGACTATCTTGGGGTTCTGCAAATGATTCTGAAAGTGAAGGCCTCAGCAACAGCTCTTCCTTGACTTCCTGCTCTGCAATTTCTCACTTCTTTTCTCCTCTGATGCAAGCCAAAGAAACTAGAATTCCATGTCTCCAAGGTGAGTCACAGAAAGCAGAACTACTTTTCTTCAAAGTCAGTCATAAATCCAAAAATATTGCTGTAATGACTTTTTCCATTCTATGTAATAGCAAGCCATAAAGAAATTAAGACCCTCATTCCAAAGGAGTCCTGCCCCACACCTGGGAAGAAGAAATGCTGAGGGAGATGCCAACAAGAACCTGGACTGGCCCTGCTTGCTGCGCCCTCAGTTGGCTATGTTAGATCATAGCCTTTCCGTCCAGTGATACTTCTTCATGGCCATTCCTGCATCATGGAAGTGAACTGTATAACTGGTGGGGCTGAGTCTCGCTCGCTGAGTCTTTAGTGTTGAGGTTCCAGTGAGCATACAGGGATGATCAGGTAGATATGTTATCCTTTCCTCTCCTTAGCCTGCCTTTTGTTAGGGGGTTTCAGCTGAACCCCTTTATGATTCGTGGGAAAGGGATCAACCCTGGTTGCAGCATCTAAAACAAGCCCCCAGGCATTCTTGGAATGGAAGTTAAGGTTCTGGATTGGCACAGGAGCCAAGATTAGCAGCACCCCTACTTGGCCCCACTCTTCCACCTGCACCACAAGCAGGAAAGCCCTAGCCCTAACACAACTGTGCAGCACCGTGCTCAGCTGCCCAGTGCCCTGCGCTCAACAGAAAAAGCTGGAGGTTCGTGAATCAGCTTGTTGCAACCCTGACTCCCCCCCCCCCCCCGCCCCAGTAGGAAGGGGGTGGGAAGGGGAAGCAAAGACAACCTCAGGCTCCAGGCCCAGTCCCAGCAATTTCCCAGGAGAGAAGCTGGCCTCCAGGCAGAAAGCCAGGAGTCTCCCTCATCGCTCCAGCAAATGGGTCCTGGAGGAGCTGTACCAGTCCCTGCTGCTGATGGGTAGCAAGGGGGTGAGGAGAAAGGGCATGGCTATGGCCCTCAGAGGCCCCACCTAGTCAGGGAGGAAGCACACATATTTATCTTATTTCCTGTGCACCATTTTGACTTATTTTCCCAGCCCAAAGAGAGCTGCGATGTAAACTAAGGCTCTCTTCGAGGGGGCTTGTTGGCTCCTTGGAGTCTGTAATTGGGGCACTGAAAAGATACAGAAAAAAAGCTCACAGAGGAGTGGATGATCTTTTATACTTAAAGTTCCCCCCCTCTATAAAAGCGACATATTACAAACCTCTTTCTCCTCTCGAACATTTCTTGCTAAGTGCATTCTGATGCCACATTGAAACGCAAAATAGCTGGAATCAAGCAGGCACCGAAGGCTATTTATATGCTAATCTCTATTTCCCAAGCTGAAGCAGGAACCTCGGGCTTGGTGCTGCTTCTAATGATGGCTGGGCTTTAACCTCTCTGGAAGAAAGAAAAGTATTTTCCTTAAGAAAACAACTCAGTTTCTTTAAGATGAAATGTAATTATCTATTATCAGATGTCCCTTAAAATGCAAGGCCTATTAAAGCTGCTAAAAATATTGAAGCCCTAATTTCACCATAATAGCATTTTAATTTCAGCAAATCACGCTTCTATTGTTACAGGACATTTTGCGGTAAGAATGTGGTAAGAGGTCCATCTTAGCTTTTTTCTTAACATTTTCCTTTCTTTGAGAAGTACAATTAAATCATTGCAATCATCTAACCTTGCTCGACACAAAATTTTACTTATGAAGTGCGAAAACAATGGTCATTAGCATTTAAAAGAATTTGTTTTAAAAGTAGGTAAAGTTTAATTGCTTTAAATATTCTTATTGGAATGTGCAGTCGCTGTTGGTTCAACGTTCATATTAAAGAGAGACGGTGTTTAATTGATTGCTGAATTTCATTGAAAAATATTTACTTTTTTTCTGGGTAAAGTATGAAAGAGATGTCTTGATGGACCTTAAAGAAGGGAGAATTGGAGGGAAAGTGAATGCTTTGGAGGAGTTCCTGGCAACATGACCCAGGCTTGTGCTTATCTCTGTACTGGATGCATTTGGGGAAAATTGCCTGCAAAAGTTTTCCAGAAGGAACCACCCAAACCACTTTTTAAAAAAAAATATTTATTTTTATTTATATTATGGCTGGCTCAGCCTGCTCTGGGGGGTGGGGCTGGCACAGCATATGGTACGGGAATCGAACTGCAGTTTCTGTGGTTGCCTAAGCTTGCCTAAGCAGGGGCTTTAGATCACTGAGCTGTCTTGCCAGCCCCCAAACCACTTTTTAATAGGCAGTGATAGGAAGCTTTGGTGGCTCCTCTGAGAAATCCTGCGGCATATTTTCCTATTTTCCAGACTATACAGGTATGTGAGAACAGCAAAGAGGGTGCATTTGAAACCTGTCTACTTCTGTCAACAGAGGGGGTCAAAGAGGTCCCCCAAAGAGGAGAAAAGCGCCTCAGCTTAGCCTGCCAAATAGTTTCTGAACTCACATCACAACAGAAGAATTTCAGGATGCAACAGTATGAGACACAGGAAATTAGAAAGTAGGGGTGAAAGGAGACAGCTAGAGTTTCAGTAGATGGAGGAAGCTGGTTCTGGTGTAGGGGCAGAGACTGCTCTGCTTACAAAGGCACGTGGGCAGCTTGTAAAGGATAGTAGGGGCGGGCTAGGGTCTGGCAGATCACGTGTCTCTGTTTTGGTCTCCACAGCTCCAGAGGAATTCTGTGGCTTCAAAGGAATTCAGTTCTCAGAAGATACTGTCCTTGCTGGAGGGAGGTGACCTCCTCAAGGGGGTGTCTGGGAGGCCCTGCTGGTCTTGAAACCTACGTGGCTGTAGATCTGGAGAAATCCAGACATCGCTCTATGGGGGTCTGGACCTGGAAGTTGTGACACCTGATAATCAAATATCCCTGCAGACCCTAAGATTACTCTTATTACTCTCATCTCTCCCTTACTGAAAGTTTTTGGTCTTTTTTTCAAATGTGTTTGGTATAGGGTCTCACAATGCAGTTTAGACTCCTAGTTAGTGATCCTCCTGTCTTTAGCCTCTCTAGTGCTGGGATTACAGACATGCAGTAGCAGGCCTGGACTCAGTGGTCACTCAGTGAGCCTGGAGACGGACCTGGTGCAGCATGCAGTACCAGGGATTTAACCCCGGTCCCTGTGCTTGCCTAAGCAGGTGCTTAGTTTTCTGAACTGTCTTACCAGCCCCAGGTCCATAGTCTTGAAGGAGGATGATATAGAGTAGGTAAATTTAGGGTTCATATAGACATGGAGTGATTAGCGTGGCTCTGTGCAGAGGTGAACAGGGATCTGACAGTTTTAAGATGATAAGGAGACAAAAAACTAAGTTTCCTTTCTACTTACCTTTATTTATTTATTCTTTTTAACATCATTTAACTTTTAAGTGGGCTTGTCTTCTCAAGTGGGGATGGGTGTGAGAGAAAATGCCTTTACAAATCTAGACCAACCTTCACCTTCCTTGTATCTTATTTGACAGTTTAGACCATCTTGGTGGAGACGACACCCCCATCCCCACCCCCATTCTCGTCTTGCCAATTTTGCAGATTTCCTAGTTTACTGTTGCTCTAACAGGTAGGAAGGACAGTGATGAATGGGTGAGGAGAGAGGAATTGGCTCAATAGGTTACTGGTTAGGGTTCAAAGAAGGGATAGTTGGGTCCCAAGTCATCAGTATATTTCATGAGCATTTACTATGTGCCAATCTCTGTCTTGAATTTTTTATGTGTATGATTTTCTTTAATCCTCACAATAATTTTATGGTAGGGGTTGTTATTCTTATTTTCCAAATGTGGAAACTGAAGCTCATAGAGGTTAACTTGTTCAGTGAGACCTACGTGGGAACAACCGCCGTCCTGCATTACCACCCCATAGCAGCTTCTGTACAGCCATTGCCTTAACTCACACCCAGTCCAGATCCTATTTACACCAAGGGTGCCACCCTTGACTCCAGGCCACTTCCTCCCTGCAACCTGTGCTTGGGACCCTTGGAATCTGAAAAGCTACCTGAAATCTGAAAAGGCTCAGCAAGTTCTTTCTCCCCTGGGGCTCAGTTTCCTTTCCCCAAAATGAGGAACTTGGATGACCCAATTATCAAAGGCTCTTTGAGGTGCAAATGTCTCTGGACTCAGCTCAAGTCCACACTTGAGAACTGACGCCTGCTCTGGTCTGGACTAGTGTGGGCTTGGGTGGACAGGGACAAGTGGCATGAGGCCCTGCCTTCTCCATGAATGAGCAGAGCCTGCTCAGTGGAGCTTGAGAGCTTCCTGCACCCAGCACAGGGTGGATTTAGTCATTCTGAGCTGAGGACAACATGAGAATTTGCTTGATTTTTATGTTTGTTTGATAAATGAACTGCAGCTCAGGAGTTGCCTCTTGTAAGAAGATTTTTGCCCTCTTTTTGTGTCCCAATTCTCTTAACTTTTCTGGCCTTTCCTGTGACATCTGTGTTAATGTTTTGTTACTATGACCAAATACATGAGAGAAAAGCAATTTAAAGGAGGAAGAGATTATTTAGGCTGCTATAAGAATTTCAGCTCATAGTCAGCTGGCTTTAAGTAAGAAACATCACAGCAGAAGGGGTAGAAAGCTGCTCACTGCACAGCAGCCAGGAAGCTGAGAGGGTTGGAGAAAGCCAGAGGGCAAGGAAGGCCTGGGGATGGGGTGCACCCTGCAGACTGCAGCCTCAGTGGCCTACCTGCTCCAGTGTGACTCTGCCTCCTAACTGCATAGTCAGCTAGGAATTCATCATTGATGAGATCAGTAACCCTATGATCTGGTCACCTTCCCAAAGTCCTACCTCTGATCATATGAGCCATTTGGGGCACTTTTTTGAAAAAAAAAAATCTGAACCATAATAGCATGAAGGAGGAAGTCTACAGCTCAAGTTAAACTCCTGGCTTGACTGCTTATCTGTATGTGATCATAGCTTGTTCCCTCACTCATATGGGGAGGGCAGTAATAGCAATGCCCATTTTCCCCTCTGGCCATGTGAGTACTAGAAAAATGGGTGTGAAGAGATGGATGAGATGGGTGTGATGGGTGTGAAGCTCCTGGCACTGTGCCTGTCACATCCAAGTGCTATGACAAGCATTGCTCATTCTTACTCTAGTAAAGGTACTTACTCATGGATTACTGTAGCCACACTGTGTTGCCAGCTGCATGTGTGACCACAAAGTCATCTTTCTAATCCCTAGGACCAGCGCCATGTCTGCTGCTGTATATAGCAAGCACTGTGTAGCAGTCAAGAGTAGGTGTTCAAATCTTTATCATGTCACTTGTTGGCAAGTGGACTTGGACACATTCCATGACTGCTCTGGCCTTTCATGCCTTCATTTGGAGATGCAGTTAATTGCAGGGCCCTCTGTGTGATTATTAGGAATATAGACAGAGAGCACACTCAGGAGCAACTGTATGAACTCTGGCCCATGGAACTCATGAGGTTAATCACCTCTCATTAAAAATGACATCTAGGGCGGGCCAGACAGCTCAATGGATTAAAGTGCCTGCTCAGGCAGATGCGGGACCAGATTTGATCCCCGGTAGGCCATGCTGGCCCTACCCCCAGGCCGGGCTGAGACAGCGATTCAGACTTGGTGTGGTGGCTTGCACCTGTAATCCTAGCACTTGGGAGGTTGAAAACAGGAGAATCACTATGAGTCCAATTGTGTAATGAGACCCTATACTAAATACATTTAAAAAAACAAATGAAAAACAAAACTGATGTCTATAGTCTAATTCACATTCTTTTTTTTAGGGAAGGGTCTACAGGGTATTCAGAGTCTCACTACTAGATCAATGAGATATCACCACACTCCCTCTGAATTGCTATCTCAGCTGCTCTGGGGGAGGGTGAGCTCAGCAGGCCTGGGGAACAAATTCCACACTCCTCCCCCCACACCTGCTTGTAGGCACTTTCATTCACTGAGCTATTTGACCAGCCCTACATTCACATTCTTCTTTTTTTTTTGGCAGGACTGGGGTTCGAACTCATGACCTTGCACTTGTCAGGCACTTGTGCCACAGAGCTATCTCCTTAGCCCCTATGTTCACATTCTTATCTCATTTAATCCTTACCATGCCCCTGGAGGGGCCCTGATTATCATCTCTGTTCCACTAAGATCTAACAGCTGGTGAGAGGCTGCTGGCTGACCTCACATCAAGCCTACATTTGCTACCTCAGGACGTCTCCCTATCTCATGAAGTGAGGTGGGTGAAGGGACGATCTTCAAACAAGGGCCAAACAGCCTTCCATAAAAGTTAGATGGAGCTGGCAATTCTGGATTATCAGGAATTTCAGATTAATTGATTTCATCATCATGGATCCAACTAGAAGATGCACTTAGCTTTTTATACTCTCCAGAGGCTGTTATAAATTTGATTATATCTGAAATAGCAGATTTCAAGTTGAAGTCCCTTTTGTCCACTCTGGAATTCAGATTTATTTCTGAGAGACTAGTGCAATTTTCTTATCTTTGTTACAAATTACTACAGTCTGGGTTAATCTCACCCAGCCATAAAGCTGTTTGCCTAGGAAGCTTCCTGCAGTGTCAGACCTGATGAATGGCTCCCTTTGGCTGTAATAATTCAGTCTAGAACAGTAAAAACAACACAACAACTTGGTTCTTCTGGGGAAACACCATTGTGTGCTCAGCTGCTCAGAGTGGTAGGGATCAGAGACTCCCCTGGGTGAGGGCATTGGAACTTCTGAACCTTGGAGAGGTGAGGCTTGCTGGGACGAAATGGCAGATGCTGTACCAAAGGCAGCCCTGGCTGAAGCTTTCTCAGTGTGGCTGTGGATTGGTGACTGTAATAGGAAAGTGGCCTGAAGGGATACGGCAGTGAGTAGGCTGGTCTCACAAGCAGAGAAGGGGCTGCAGATGAAGGGGCGGAGGGCTTAGGTGGCATTCATTCAATAATAATTATTGTACTCTTAAAAAAAAAAAATAATTACTGTATTCTAGAAAATCCAACATGCACCACCAATTAGAAAATATAGGGCTGGCAGGATGGCTCAGCAGTCTAAAGCACCTGCTTAGGCAAGCTTAGACAAACACAGGGATGGTGTTCAATCCCCGGCAGCACATGCTGTGCCAGCCCCACCCCCCAGGACAGGCTGAGCCGGCCACAACATAAATAAAATAAAATAACGTTAGAGAATACACTAGTGACTTAATAAGAATGCTTGTTGCGTAGCAGGGGAGTGGAGCACAGCCATCCTCAATGTTCACACTGATCTGAAGACCCAAGATTGGGGTCCTGGAAGACATTCTCGGGAGATTGAGATCTGAAGGAGAGTTAAGAGGTGTGTGCTTATGCCTGAGTGTGCATGTGCATGTGCATGCTTGCTCACACATGATTTCTGAGCATGGGATGTTGGCGAGGTAGAGTACTCAGGTAGAGAGAATGGAGAGTTTGAGACGGGCTTGCTAGAAAAGCTAACAGGCGGCCATTGTGCCTGGTGCAAAGGATTATGGAAGATACAGCTAGGGCCAGTGAGGACATCTCCTAAAGGACCTTTCAGGCTGGCTGCAGAATTCAGTGATGAAGCAATTGAAGCAGATGAATATATTTTATATTTGAGATACATAAGAATCAAAGCCATGACATCCTAGGAAGACTGCTGTAGAATCATGGAAAATGCTGGGAAGAAGAGGGGCTCAGTCAACTGTTCCCCACCTGGGGATGAGTGGTGACTTATGGGGCTTTAGGAAGTACCTTGGAAGAGGTATTTAAGTTACAGTTCCACAGTTTGGGGATGTACACTTCTGTTGAGTCGTCTTCACTGAGTTTCCCTTGCTGTCTCCCCATCTGAGCAGTGCCAGCATTCTGAGGGCCTAACTCCCCCAGCTCCAGTCTGCAGTTTACTCTGGTCACTGTGGATTGGCTTCCAGTTCACCCTTGCTCTGTGTTCAGAAGGTGGGTGTTCTTTAGCTCTTGCGCTGTCCTTGGCCCAGGGGGTACTTTCATGCCTACTCAAAGAGATTTTAGTGTACAGTGTGCTTCCTTTCTCATCTTTGCAGCCCCTTATCACAGTGGCCATCACCAGCCACTCTCTGGCCCACAGGAAAATCTCCAATAGCCCTATTCTTTACCCATATGGCCTGACCATTTCCTTCTTTCTGAGAGAATCCCAGTAAAGGCAAGCTCCGCGAGTGGTCCTTTTCTGCCTAGAAAGTCTAGCATTTGCCTAGGAATTTCAGTGCCAAAGTCTTTAAGTTCTGGGAGCACAGAGCCCTAGTCTCCCCCTTCCATATTCCTTCTGCATGCAAAGATACTTTTAGAATTGATTTTTAGCTGATAAAGTCCTTTGCTATGGAATGGGCTGAGCTGTAAGAAGATATTACTGTCTAATTTCCATCCATCCATCCATCCATCCATCCATCCATCCATCCATCCATCCATCCATCCTCTGTTTATCACATACTCATTCTCACATCCATCCATTCCCCCATCCTACCATACCCCATTGCTTTGAGCAAAAGAATTTTCAAAGATAGCATTTCTTTGAAAACTGCCCCCTTCTGGTATTCCCACTGCACTGTCCACTGTCCATAGTGTCCCAGATCTACATTCTAGTTAGCACCTTGGCCTTTGGAGTCAGAATCCCTGGGTTTATGTCCTAGCTCCATCATTTCCTGCTATATGAATTTGATCTCAGAAATTAGACTTTTTTCATAGTGCTTAACTTGATCTGTAAAATGAGGTGGCTCAGATAAGCACATACCTCCAAGGCTAGTGGGAAAGATTAAATGAGAGAATGCATTTTAGTTTCTGGAGTATTCCTGGTGCTTAGGAAGAACCTCATAAAAGTAGACCTGTGGACACCTGACCAAAGCTGGGCCAATCCCATTCTCCGTCTTCTGAAATTTGGAATCAAGACTGGAGTGAGCCTGAGTCACTCAAAGCTGCTGAGTTGAACGGAAATGTTGCAGAGAGGCTGCTCTGGGCTCTTAATAAGGAGGGCTGGTGTACGTGGGGGACAGGGGCAATGGTTGTGTGCATGTCCAAGGGTGAGACAGGAGGCCTGACACATATAAGGAAATGGGAGAGAAAGGGAAAGGAAGAAGGAAGGGGAGAGGGGGAAAGGGAGAGAGAATGAAAGAGAGAGGGAGGTAGAGGGAGAGGAGAAAGAGACAGGGAAGAGAAAGGAAAGAGGCTTGAGACGATTGGGTTTTTAGTCTATCTGGTTTATGTGATCAGATCTCATCTCTGTCCAAGTAAGACTCTGTTTTTCTTCTTGTTGTTGCTATTGTTGTTGCTGTTATTGTATGTGTGTGCCTCAGTTACTTTGGAGTGGTATGTGAAGGGGAACAAAGAAAACAAGCAAATTGCATCCCTGCCCTCAAGGAATTTGCCACCTGCCAGTGAGTACAGGAGATAAGACAAGGTTGTAGTTAAACAGGAAATGAGTGTGGACAGGACTGTGAGAGAAAATAAAGAAAGGACATACTGTTGGTTAGGATCGCAGAGGCGGGATGCTTGATGCCAAAGAACATAGGGCCATCAAGTCTAGGTATATGGATTCAGTCAAAGCTTTCTGTTTGGAGCTGAGACCCATCTGCTTGTTCCAGCTACGGGATAGCTGTGGAAAGGAAGCAGTGAGACTATGGGAAGGGGGTTCTTCTGGTAAGGTACAGCATCATCTGTCCCTCAGTGTGCCAGGATGTTCTAGTGTGACAAGGAACAGATTAGAGCTCTGGGGTTGTGCATGGGATTGGTCTTATCTATTACCATCCTTTTATACAAAAGAGTAGGAAGAGTAAGAGGAGAGCTTTGCACTTTGAGCACTTTCCCTAGCCAGGCCAGGTTGAATGTTGGTTTTGATGGGAAAGGCTGGGGACCCAGCAGAGGTCCCGAAAGGAAGCTCTTCCTGCAATCAGATGTGATAACCAGTGCGGCCAGATTTATAGCCCATGAATCCAGTGGGTCTTGTTGCTCTTTCACACATCCATTTTGAGTGAAATTTCTCTTTTGAGTTGTTACTGGGACAGTTCTTTACTTGGAGTGCTTCATGGTTCCCCTTCAGAACATGACCCCTTTTAAGGTCCAGGTTCCCTGTGCCTTTCCCATGATGTCTTTTTGCTTCTTGCATCCCCAGATACAGCATGGCTCTGTCTCTTGTACCTTAGGGCAGCATCACTCCTCTGAGCTTTACTGTAACTTTCACCAGTTGTATCTTCCATTGCTTATGCCCTGCGTATGTGACAGGAACTTTTAGAACAGCTAGTTGTTCATTATTGTATCCCCAGAGCCCGCAAATTATTTACTCATGGGGGAGTGTGACTTTTTAGTGCTTGAAAATTGTTGATAAATTACAACCAGAAACATGTGGTACTAGTGCCAGGAAGTGGACTTTTAAAAAATGCTTTCATGGAATCCTGATGGTGGCTCTGCTAATGGGAGGAATGTCGTCAGCACTTGACAGGTAAGGAGAGTGGGCTGGGCTAGAGAAAAGGCAACCTAGCTCAGGGAATGGCAGCACTGATTTTCAACCCCAGCTCATGTGAACATAAACCTCCTAAAAGTGATATGGTGCTACCCATCTTCCCTTGGCCCTCACAAAGAGGCAAATTAGAACAAGAGGCATTACTCCCTCCTTTCCTTTCTCCTCCCCCTGCCTAGTTTTTATCAACCTGTTAAAAGAGGATTAGAAAGATGGCATCAACTTTGACTGAGTTAAAGCAAGCCTCTGACTGAAAAAAACTATTCACTTTGTTTGTGTCGGAAAGGTAGAGTCCAAGCAGCAGGGAAGAAAGCGGTAAGTACAGAGATGTTCATTGTATCATTGCTTATGTTTGTGAAATGCTCACCAATAGAATAAGCCAAACAGATGGTAGCATTACTCTGTTGAATATTGAACAGTTACTAAAATAGTGGCCACTTAGGTTGTATGTGAGGCCACAAATGCCTAGGATGTGGTCTTAGGGGGAAAAAATCCAACAACAAAAGGAATGCACAAATTATGAGTTCATGGTTACAACAAAGCAGAACCTAGAGGTCAGAATGAAATATTCTAAAAATGCTAATAATGGCTTTGACAGAATGAATGAATTGTGGGCTGTTTTTGTTTCTTTTTTTTTTTTTTAATTTTATTTATTACTTTTATTCTTGTTTCAGAACTTCTTGTTTGTTTATTCACTCATTTTTATGGCCAGCTCAGCCCAGCCCGAGGGCAGGGCTGGTGCAGCATGTGGTGCCGGGGATTGAACCGCGGTCCCTGAAGCCGCCCAAGCTTCCCTAAGCAGGTGCTTTAGACCACGGAGCCATCCCACCGGGCCCAAGCTCCGAGGCAAAAGTGCCTGCTGGGAAAGTGCAAGGTCGTGAGCTTGAACCCTGGTCCCACCAAAAATTAAAAAAAAAAAAAAAGATACATTGTTTTTGTTTCTTTTCCAGGTTTTCTGTGATACAATTATATTGCTTTTATGATGAAAACGATGCTTTTTTTTTAAGCTGATGAATAATTCTACGGTTGAGCCTTGTTAACAGCCAAAGGTGACCTTGTATAAGGAGATGTTTTCCAAGCCCTGGGTCAGTGCAGTGAGTGGCACAGACTTGGGTTGGTGGACACCTGTGTATGTGCTCAGCTACACTGGAAAACTACCAACCTGGGCTGTCCTTGGGGCCCTGCAGATGCTGCCCATGTGGAAGCTAAGCCAGCTTCCTGGCAACTTAGCACATTTCCTTTCTGTCCAAAGCATTCCTATTTCTACACATTGTTGGGTCTCCCAAGGGCTGATAAGCAGACTAAAAAAAATTTGTGAGGAGGGGTGGTGGTGGCTCTGGGTATGACGGCAGTTACCTGTAATCCCAGCTATGACTTTAAAGCCAGCCTAGGCTGTGAAATGAGTTCAAGGCCAGCCTGACCTGGATAGTGAAACTATCTCAATGAGATTTTAAAAAATAGTATTTGGGTTTGGGGAGATAGCTCAGTGGGATAAGTGCTTGCCTGGCAAGCACAAGGTTCTGAGTTTGATTCCCATTACCACCAAAACCAAAACGAAACCAGTCTTTTTTTTGTGGGGGCGGGGGAGGGGAGAAGGATTGTATTAAAAAAAAAAAAAAAAACTTCTGTGTTCGCTTCGGCAGCACATATACTAAAATTGGAATGATACAGAGAAGATTAGCGTGGCCCCTGCGCAAGGATGACACGCAAATTTGTGAAGCGTTCCATATTTTTTAATATAACTCGTGTTAAATTTAAACAATAAAAAAAAAGGCAAAAAAAAAAAAAAAAAACTTCTGATAATGAAACCTGTTTTCACTTTTTGCAATGCCAGGGACTATACCTAGGGCTTCATGCATTGGGGGAAGCACTCTGCTGTCCAGCTGACCACTTTTAGTTAAAACAGAAGCAAAAGCAAAAGCTACGAGACTACACTTGGATATAACTGTTGGTTTGGAACCTTTTTGTTATCTGTCCAGTCAAGAATGATTGTGTTTTCAGTGCCAGCCTGGGTTGTGTCTAGCTTTCAGTCATCCTCAGTTCTTCCTCAGCTGGCAGAGCTCTTTGACAAGTTAAAATCAAGCAATAGAAGTGGGCTTGGAAGAAGTTCTCAGCCTTTTGGGTTCTGAGGTTAACAGTTTATTCAGGGAGAGGGTGAAACCCAAGCACCCCTCTAGTTTCAATTCCATTTTTAGCTACTTATTCTTTATCTATGTGAGCCTTAGCTTGCTTATCTGCAAAATGGAAGGGAAAGATATCTGACCTTGAGGGTTATAGTGAAACTCAGTAGGTTGAGTTATATCCAGCACCTAGGGAGTCCTCACACATTCTTAATGCCGGTTAAATGCCAGCTTTATTCCTGTTGTTATTGTTACTGTCTGATGAACAACCCTTCCCTTGTTTCTCCAGCTGAGGCAGGAGGGTTTGGTCTTTACTAAGGTAGATTTTTTTTCTTTAAGAACTGTAGGAAGGGAGAAGGAAAAGGAAATGATAACAGCAGATACAAAGCAACCCAAGGATTTCCTACGCTCTTTATATTTCTGAGCCTCAAATTCTGTGGCTATAGGAATTCTTCCCAGACACAGCTAAGTCTGTCCATGATCTTAGTCTGGCTCTCTATGGACCTTCTTGGTCTGTTTCTTTTTTTTAAAAAATTATTTATTTATTTATTTTTCTTGTTTCAGAACTTTTGTTTATTTGTTTATTTATTTTTTTATGGCCAGCTCAGCCCGCCCAGGCAGGGCTGGCGCAGCATGTGGTGCTGGGGATCGAAGCGCGGTCCCTGCAGCCACCTAAGCTTTCCTAAGCAGGTGCTTTAGACCACTGAGCCATCCTGCCGGACCCCTGGTCTGTTTCTTTGTTGAAGATAATTCTTATTTCCTGCCTAGAAGGTTTGCTTCCCTGGCCTTGTACCCTCCCACCAAGGACTGGAAACCAGTGGCTTATCATACACAGGCACTGAGTGCAGCACCAGATGCCACTTCTAATATACCTCTCACAACTTTTGAAACAGTACTGCTATGGACATT
>PVJA010047260.1:0-14840 GCA_004027025.1 Myocastor coypus
AAGAGGAAGAAGGAGAAGAAGAAGAAGAGGAAGAAGAAGAAGTATATGGATGCACCCTTCTGTCACTCCCAACTGATGCTTTCTTTTAAAATAGGTATCACAGCCAAATATGAGTCAAATTGAACATATTTAGATATATAAAATGGGAATGGATATGCATATTTGTTTCATTCAGTAGCCACTTGTTCAAATGCTGTAGTGTAATGATAATAAAATTATTGGCATCATTTATTGCCTGGCAATAACATTAACAAATTATTGATAGGAATATTGCTCAAATATTTTATTCCTTCCACTGACCAACATTGCACAAGTATAGTGTTAGAGTTTACTACATGATAAAATGGGAGATTAAGATGATAAAAATACTTGATTAAGAATATAGTATCTGGGCCCAGGGAGATAGCTCAGTAGAACAAGCGCTTGCCTGGCAAGCACTGAGTCCTGAGTTCAATGTCCCCGAAAAAAGATTGTAGTATTTATTTTTCTTACAACTGTAGGTCAAGAAAGTTGAGAACTACCTGAAAACAATAAGAATTTTATTTTCTTTTTTCTTTCTTTCCTCTTATGGTAACAGGGATTGAACTCAGGACCTTGTGCTATGCTGAGCAAGTGCTTATTCTACTTAACTATCATCCCAGCCCAAAATTTTCAGAAGATATGGAAACAAGCATAAGCAAACACAAAATATTAAATTCTACTAAATGTTCTCTCAATCCGTTTTTGATGCAATTAAAGACTGAAAATATTTAAAATAATGCTTGATTCTTTCTTAGAGTGAAACATACTTAAAACAAGAAAAAAAAATCATTGTGTGCTACATGAGGCCCACTTCTTTTACTCAAGCCTGCTCAGAATCTCTTCCTTCAAATACAATAAAAGGTTATGCTTCTTTTTATTGAACCTTCAAAATAAAAATGTAATTCACAGCATAGGTTACAGGAAGATTTGTCAGAAAGATTAGTTGCACTAGTCCTGTGATATGAGAAACCAACTAATGAATGTATCAAGAACAAAGAAACTTAATTCCTATTATACTCTTGTTTTTTTTTTTTTAGTTTTATAACATCAAGTAAATATTTTAATGTTGAATTTGTTGATTTTTTTAATGCAACAACATATTCATGGATTAATCCAATTTTCTCTTTTAAAATATTTTAATAAACTTTTGATAATGTATAGCAAAGTATGAGTACCATTATTTACGTAGTAAATATTTGCAAAATGAATTTATATTCATGCAAATATCAGCACATATTTAGTTAAAATATGAAAGCAATCATTACATAACATTTTTACATATAAAAGCAGTCCAGTATTTTTATTTAGAATTTTATGAGAAAATTATATCTATATGTAGAATTGATGGCAAATTTACCTCCAAAAACATAAGAATTTGTCATATCGCTGTTTAAAATTTTTCATTTTATAAAAATAGTTCATAGTAACACAAACTATGATGTTTCTGAGACTGAACCATATTCTAGTTGAGGACAGATGAAGATAAGACTTTAATTCTCTAGCCATCTAACAAGTTTAATTCAACTATCTATAAAGTATAGTTAGTAACCTGATGGACAGTCTATAAGATTTGAGATATATTATTTAGCTAATCCACTCTGAATAAAACGTGTCTGATTGTGTAATTGTAAATATACTACAGATATACAAATAGAAGCATTATAAGCATTTCTAATATCAAAACAGTATATTATAATATTATATATAAAATTATGTAAGGGTGATTTTAGGGCAAAAAATCTCTTTAGAGAGGCAAAAGTGAGTGGAAACTCTCTCTAAAGGTCATTATGTGTTTATGATCACAATAATGGAAATGAATAGATTAAATACTTTCTGAAAAAATCTTTAAAGTAATAAATTCCAATGAGCAAATTCTCAGATATAGAACAGAAATAAACTTTGGTACATCATTCAAAATGATCAAAGAAAAAGAACTTTCTAAAGCCAAGGAGAGTGATATTTTTGCTTTAGTGCAGTAACTCTCCTAGCAACTTGTCAGTCTTAATAAGAAAGAAAATGTAAAATCTCTCTGCATGACACTGAAAAATCACTCTTAAACCTGACGCAATGTGAGATTGAGCAGAATGCAGATTTAAAGTGAAATCAAAGAAATATAAAAAGCCTTGGTCACATGGACTCTGCAGACTTTATTTAAAAAGTGCCCTCTAACAGAGCACTCAAGTTCTGAAAAATTAGAAAAATAAATGTTTTAAGTCTCAGAAATGTGACACCAAAATATTCATTATTTCCATCAACTAAATGTCATCAATATCTAGTAAAGAACAACTGCTCTTGTGAAGTTTTCTATACGTGTAAACTATATTTACACATATAGTTAACATAATATGGATATGGGGTAAGAAATATTTTTAAAATACTAAGTTTATTATTTCAATATATTTAGAAAAATATCTGATATTTAATATACTGGATTCATATTTATGTTAATTGTAAATTCATCAATTTTATGACATTTTTGTGAAAGACTGTTGTAGCTCTCATCTCATCTCTGATGAAAATATAGATTCCAGGATTATGTTTTTTTTTTTGTTTTGTTTTGTTTTTTGTTTTTGTCTTTTTGAGACAGGGTCTTGCTATGCAGTTCTGGCTGGCCTTGAGCTCACTTTTGCAGCTCAGGCTGGTCTCGAACTCGCACCGATCCTCCTGCCTCAGCCTCCCTAGTGCTGGGATTACAGGCGTGTGCCACCACGCACGGAGATTCCAGGATTATGTACTCATGATTCTCAGACAATTTATTACTACTAAACTTATGGCTTCTCTTCTAATGAACTATATTCTACTAATGCTTCAGAAAATAACTATATGAACCTTGACTACCTAAAAAATCACATTTACTTTACATTTTTGCATCAGTTGAATACAACATTATATAAATAGATTCTGGCTAAATGAAAGCCATTCATAACCAGGTCATAGGCAATTTAAAAAAGATAGAAAAGACCCATCATAGAGTAAAAGAACATAGTTTACAGACCTCCTCAAGATACTCAATAAGATCATTGGAGCACAGTACCTGAAGTGAAAGAACTAAGCACCACCAGAATAAATCCCAAACTGAGTAGTGATCAGAAGAAATACAGCAAACAGGAGAGCTAGACTACAAACTGCAACCACAGGTAAGCTCACGTGCTGGTGCACCATGAAACCAGAGATGGCTGTTCTTCAAATTTAGGCAGAGGCATGATATTCCTTCTGAGATGTAGACCAGACTTTAGGATGATAACACAAAACAGAACCTCAAGTCATCAGTGTGGATCACTGCCAAAGTCTAGAGAGAGCCACTTTATGAAATGTGCACAAATTTGAAGAACAGGAACCTATTATTTTCCAGTCCTACTTAAACTCTCTGATCTGCAATGACACATCCAACCATTTGAGGCAATGCTAGCAAACACAATCCTTGTCTGAAACAAAATAGCCCAATCCAGGTCCAAAGATCTAGCTGTCCTATAAAATGCTAAAGCTTTAAGTAGAGCAATACAAAAGGATGACTACATGTAAACCTTTCCCCAGAGGCCAATGCTCAGGCAGTAGGTGATACCACCTGTTTCTTGCCCTTCTACTCTTAGCACCCAAGAGGAAGAGAAACAACCTACACTAAATTAGGAAATGTTCTAAATCTCATTTCATTAAAATGACATATAAAAAAATGCTATGTAGATTTAATGTTATCCCTATCAAAACATCAAAAAGAATCTTTACAAAACTTGCAAAAAAAAAAAATCCAAAACTTACTGTAGAATTAGAAAAGACCTAAAATAGGCAAACCATACTTGGACCAAAAAGTATGAAGTGAGAAGAATCATAGACCAGATTTCAAGTTGTTTTACAGTGGCATACATACTAATTCAAAATAAAATAGAGCCAGCATTAAAAAAATTCACAGACCACTGGAATAGAACAGAAGAATCAAACTATCCCATGAATAATCATGTTTGGTCCCCAACAATGGGAATGAAACTATGTATTGCAAATGATGTAACAAATGGTGCGTTGGAGACTGGTTAACCATATGCAGGAAATTGTAAACATATCCATATCCCTTTCCTTGTGATACAAACAACACTGGATCAAAGACCTATGCTTAGCAATAGAAGAAGGAAACCACAGGAAAAAGTAGGGAATACACTTGAGGAGACAGGCAATAGGAAATAACTTGTTGAACAGAATTCCAATAGTTCAAGAAATAATATGAAAAATCAATGAATGTGATTATATTAAGTTAAAAGGCTTCTGCACAGCAAAAAATGGCAATCTATAGAATGAAAAACTTACAGAAATGGGAACTTACAATTTGCAACTTACCGAATGGTAAAATATTTTGCCAGATGCTTCTTTGATTGAAGACTGCAATACATTAAAAATTCAATGAAAATACACCTTAAAACTCTTAACTTATTAAGAAATGGGCAAATTAAATATAAAGATACTTCTCCAAAGAACTACAAGAGTTCACTAAGTACATGAAATCTATTCACCATTGCTTACCATTAGGGAAACGCAAATCAAAACTGCTCTGCATTTCGAACTTAATCCAATAAGAATGGCTATTATGAGGAAGACCAAAAATAAAGAAACAAAAAAAATCTCATAAGATTACGGGGAAAAATGCTTGCACATGGTTGGTTGTAATATAAACTAGTACAATTACTATGAAAATCCAAATGGTTATCTCTCAGAAGAGTAAAAATAGAAATAATATTTAACCTAAATATGCCTATTCTGGATATTGTGCTAAAATAGCCAAAGACTTAACACTATAGTGATAAACATATATCCACATTTGTATCAGCAAAATTCACAATAGATGAATTATAGAAACAAACTCGATGTTCATCCTCTGATGAATGAGTGAAAGAAGTATGGTATAAATTTACCATGAAGTACGATAAAGGTTGATTAGAATCATTATTAGGATCTTAAAATCATAATTTTAAGTAAAACAAAGAATACACAGAAGGTTAAATATTATGCAGTATCTTTTATATAAGAAAATGATGGCGCTGGGGAGATGGTTCAGTGGTCTAAGTGTCTGCTGGCAAGAACAAGGAGCCAGGCTTATTCTCGGCTTATTCTCCTCTACCACATGCCATGCTGGCCCCAGAAACGCAGGCAAACAGTGCTGGCCACCGAAAACTGGGTATGGAAGTGTAAGCCTGTTCTCCCAGCACTGAGGAGGCTGAGACAGGAAAATGACTATGAGTTCGAGCTGTGTAGTAAAACCATGTATCATGTAATAAAAGATTATTTTTGTAGGAAAAAAAATGGTTTTGCATATGGGATGAAACAAATATAAATTGAAAACTTAAAAATCAGGGTTAGCTCTATAACTCATCTCTTTTAGAAAGTTTATGAATCTACAGTCAAAACCAACAGAGTATGGCAGGTACTCCTCTCCAGAAGTGTGATCGCTACACTCGCAAGCAGATCACAAGATGCACAACACCTAGAACGTCTTCGGAAGACTCTGTCACCAACAGGTAACAGAGTAAAACCCCAGAGTCCTTTCTTTCCAACAAACAAGTACAGTCAGGGACAGAAGGACCTGTTCAAACTTCGACGTCTTTCCTTGTAGCTTATGGTCTCCACCTCCTCCCCAGCCTGCTCTGAAGCCACCTCACCCTCCAAAGCCTCCCCAGTCTCTGCCTCTGAATCTACCTCGGCTGCCTCTGTCACCACTCCAGGCTCCAAAGCCACCTCGGCCACCTCCACAACTCACAAAGCTCCCCTCACCCTTAGGTTTGGTCCAGTCCAAAGTGACTTTCTTTCCACCAGTTTTACCATCTTCCATGGCCTCTTTGGCAGCCTTGGCATCTTCCTCAGTGTTGAAGTACACAAAACCAAACCCCTTGGAAGAACCAGTTTCCCAGTCGTTCCCAACTTTTGCTACAATGGAATCATCAAATGATTCCTTTAAGGTCTCTTTGGTGGTTTCCTCAGAGAGATCCTTGATGAACAGGGTTTTAGATGGCTGACTTCTTATACTGGGTCATCCCCTGGGTCCTTGCAGCTCCAGTCTGATTGTTCTGCCCTCAATTTCCCTTTTAACGCAGGTGTTCAAAGCTTCTTTTACATCTTCAAATGAAGGAAATTCTATGAAGGCATACCCTTTAGATTTCCTGTTTTGGTTCTGGGGCACTTTGATAATAGTTTCATTCTCAAATACTTCTTGAAGAGTTTCTTCTGTTGCACTGTAGGAAAGGTTAAGTGCAGAGTTTTGGATTCACATTTCCAGGTGCTGTTCTTTCCAGCTCTGTAGACTTGACTTTGATCTTTCTCCACAGTATAATAAAGGAAAACTGTTATCTGTCTCTGTTCACTGCTTTTCTTCAAGTTTTCTCTCACCAGTTTCTGCCTTAAACTCATTATAAGCAGTCCCTTTTCTGATCAGTCTGACCTCTATGGCATCTTCATACACTTCTTTTAATTTATCCTGAGCAACTTTATAAGGGTGATTTTTGGCCAAATTATTCTTGCATCTCCATCTTTCTTGCTGTCTTTTCCTTTATGCTCCTCTAATTTAATTTCATTGCCAAAGACTTTTAAATCAGTGAGTTCCAAGGCCTTTTCAAGGTCTTCAGCAGATTCAAAGTCTCCACAGCATAACTTCCAGTTGGGATCAATTCTGACATCCACAGTAGTGAGATCATTTTTAGTAAAAACTTCACTTATACCAGTTTTTATTTCAGGAACATATTTGTTAGAATTCAGATTACCAACAGGGACTGAAAGCTGTCGGTTCTCAACCTTTCCAAAGCCATGACCCCACAATACAGTTCCTCATGTTCTAGTGACCCCAAACCAAGAAATAATTTTGGTGGCTACTTCAAAACTGTAATTTTGCTACAGTTATGATTCGGAATCGCATTAGGCGACTCCTGTGTTTTGGTCGTCCAACCTCCACCGGGGTCGCGACCCGCAGGTTGAGAACCGCTGCGTGGGTTCTCTACCTTCCATTCTTGATTTCTTGGCTTCAGGAGCTGCCTTCTGTTTCGCGATTTCATTGTCTCATTTGCCAGGTGTTTCTCTGACAGGCTCTTCCTCCTCCTCCTCTTCCTCATCCTTGTGTTCATCCTCATCCTCATCCTGCCCCTCCTCATCTACACTCTTGGCTTTGACAGGGGCTGCTTTTGCAGGTGTTTTCTTCCCTTTGGCTGGTGTAATTTCCATGGCTTCCTCAGGATGCTCCCCCTCCTCGTCTTCCTCATCTTCATCCTCTGCAGACACTGCTTTCATTATTTTGGGCTCAAATTCCTCATCTTCCTCCTCCTCCTCCTCTTTATCATCTTTCTTATCCTCACCGTTGTTTTCCTTCTTGACATTTTCGCTATTCTTTGCCCCCTTAGCTGTGGCAACAGCACCTTCTCACCCAGGGCTGTGACAACAGCTTTGCCTGGTGTGGCTCCCTTCTTGCCAGATGCTGTGACTGCCTTGGCAGGAGTCACTGTCTTCTTCGTGGGTGTGGCCACCACTTTTTTCCTTGGGGTGACAGCTGCCTTCTTGGCAGGTGTGGCCACTACCACCTTTTTGGTTGGAGAAGCTGATACTTTTTTGCTGCAGTCATAGCAACCTTCTTACTTTTTTCTGAGGGATGGCAGCCTCTTCTTTACTGCTGTCATCTTCTTCCTTGTCTGACATTTCTTCATTACTTTCTTCTACCTCCTTTGAAGGAGTTGTCATTTTCTTTGTCACCTTGCATTTTACCCATCTTTGAGAGCTTTACCATAATGGTGGGTTACAGTGGCAGAGTGTGTGGTGGACGAGTGATGCAGATAAGCCTAAAAGAAACCTAAGCACCATAGATGGTGGCCACAGGTTCTGAAGACTCAGGAGTGTGTACACCCGACATCCAGCTACAGCTAGAGACTATAGTAAAAGATTTTTAAAAGTGAAAATATAAATAAGTAGTAAAATATAAAATAAAAGAGATACAAAAACTAATAGGGAGATAGATGCTTCAGAGATAGGATGAGTAAGAAGGGACAGGGATAAAACAAAAGAATAAAAGATAAAATGGTCAAGATTAATTCTTTTCATGTAAGTTTCTACACCAACTCCCCAAAGAAATATAATTATTATGTAATGCTAACTTGTATTTTTTTTTAAAAAATAATACCAGTGTTAATGGGAATACAGTAAAATGAATACATTCACATGATAATACAGAGAAAATAAACTTTGTTATTACTAATAAAAATGTTTCAAATTAAACAGCATATGATATTGAAATACTTTCACAAACTATAAGGAAGCTGGAAAATATTTTTAAAGGTATAAAAAATGTGTTGAAAAAGTGAGAATAATCAAATGGTTGGTTGCCTAGAGGAAAATCAAAGAACGGTAAATATAACTTCTTTAGCTATTTTTCCAAAGAAAATTGCCCAAATGTGAAAAATCATACAAACCTAAGAAAGTATTTTCTCTGCAGCTTTTTATGCTTTATGTCTAGATGTTTGTGCAAAACATCATGTAGTCATGGTGCTTTTTTAGAGGTGGCTGAATCTATAGTGTGGGATGCTGAGATTAAGGATGTGTGATTTGCACTCAGTTATTCCACTGATTGTTTTGGCACTGTTCAACTATAGAAATCTGGGTAAGACTATAATGCAAGAGGAAGCTGTCAAAGTCTCCTGTCACTTTTGCTGTCCTTCACCGCCATGAATTCTCCACCTGCCCCCATAGTGTAGTGAAACCTTCAAAAACTGTGAATGAAATAAATCTTTCCCCGCCTTTAGTATTGGATATTGGGCATTTTGGCTCAGAAATGAGTAAAATAGCAAAAATAGCATTAAAGATCTGGTAATAAATAAAGTAGTGGAACTGATGTTGTCACATGGACTGTGTAAAGAAATGAATCATCAGATTGGTATTACCCCTATACAGAGAAATCCATCACAGGTTGGGCAGATAGTTCAGCAGTCTAAGTGCCTGCCTGGCACGTGCAAGGACTGAGCTTGATCCCTGGTAGCCTAAGTCATGCCACTCCCTGAACCCAGGTGTGCCATGCTGGCCCCAAAATCAGTTGGATGGTGGCCATGTATAATCCCAGCAGTGGGAAGGCTGACACAGGAGGATCACTGCAAGAGTCTGCACTGTGTAGCAAGACCCTGTACCAAATAATAATTGAAAAGAAAAGAAGTCTGTCAGATTCTGAGAGTAAGGGGCTTAGAAGTCAAAACAGCTGAAGCAAATGCTTTCACAAATTTATAAAATTGCTTCTTCACATTTATGAAGTGAGAAAAGACATAATGGAAACAACTAGTCAAAAAGAAGCCTAGTGATTGAGATTTCTATGACAGTGTATAATCCTAGACATAAGGTAGCACAATGGGCTGCAAATATAATCTGCATAAAGACAACTTGACACAACATTGCCCAAGTTATTATCTAAATGACAAATCTCTGTTTTTGATCTGTCTCATTCTATCTGCTTAACAATGTAACATATTCACCCTCTCTGAAACATGATGTTATCATTTACAGTCTCTATTATTTGATTTACATAATGTTTTCTTCAAACAAAATTGATTAAGCATAAAAAGAGAAACATAAGACTGAAAATCAACAGAAAAAAATCTTCAAAAAGCCTGCAACTAAAATTGAAAATATAAAATGCAAACCTCCCTTCTGACAATAAAAAAGATATTGAATAACAAGCCAGTGATTGATTTATTTCCATGTTTAGTGAAATTATATATATATATATATATATATATATATATGTATATATATATATACTCATATTTAAAGATATTATAATTATTCTACTGTTTCAATGTGCTTTTCAATAAATGGTCAATTATATAGTTATATCTAGATAAATGCTACCCTTTTGTGATGTGAAAATCATTTTCTTATGAATAGCAAACTATGAATGAGTGATAAAAATTGAATTCTAAAGATAAATATAACAAACATTATTATATCTTTGAATAGCTGTATATTCTGTTAGAAGTTGACAAGAAATACTAAACAAAGAAGAAAATAAGTAGGACATTAATATTAGGGGTCTTTTTTTTAATTTCTTTATTTATTTTCTTGTTTCAGAACCTTCATTTGTTTATTCACTCATTCTTATGGCTGGCTCAGCCCGCCCCAAGGGCAGGGCTAGCGCAGCATGTGGTGCCGGGGATCGAACCGCGGTCCCTGAAGCCGCCCAAGCTTTCCCAAGCAGGCGCTTTAAACCACTGAGCCATCCCGCCAGGCCCCAATATTAGGGGTCTTTAAACAGTAAAAGACACAATGAATCTAAATTCAAGAGTAACTTATTTATAAAATCAATATTGAAAACATTCAAATACTAACATATGAACTTATAAGAAAAATTTTTAAATGGTGTGAAAACTAAGCAGGTAGATATTTTTTCTTGTGTTCCTCCTCCTCCTCTTTCTCCTCCTCCTCCTTCCTCCTCCTTGTTGTTGTTGTTGTGGTTGTTGTTCTTGTTGTTGTTGTTGTTGTTGTTGTTCTTCTTCTTCTTCTTCTTCTTTTCTTCTTCTTTGTGTTTTTGAGACAAGGTTTTTCCATATAGTTCAGGCTATCTTTGAACTCACTTTATAGTGAGGCTGGCCTCAGTTTCCCTAAGATCATCCTGCCTCAGTCTCCTGAGTACTAGGATTACAAGCATTTGCCATCACATCCAGTTTGAGCAGATATTTCCTAAAGAGATTATATGAAGTTGGGTGTGGTCACTAGAAGCATAGTTCAGTGACTGAGTGCTTCAGAGTGCCATGGCCAGCACAGCAAACAAATCAAAAGAGGGCAGATTAAGATTTTACCTGTCAGTGAATAGAATGCTTAAAGGACAATGTATAGACAATGAGAAGTCCTCATGAGAATTAGAAGTCTAACTTTTGAGAAAGTAAACTTAAAAAAAAAAGTAAGCTAGATCACTAGATCAAGTTTGGAAAACCTCGAGAGTATCTATAAAAACTGACCATGTGTATACATATGGCCAAAGAAGAAAACATATTTGTAAATAACAAACCTAGAAAATACCACATGTTCAACTACATTACATAGATAAATTATATTACAAAGATGTGATCTAAATAAAGATCTACATAATGTTTAATTATACTGTGAATATGTGACATATATATATATATATATATATATATATATATATGTTACTGCCATTGAATCATGGGTTAATTTATCTAAAAAAACGTCAAGCACAAGTCTTAAAAGTTATCTAAAATAATATACATTTACCATTTACTGTATGTCTCTACTTACGTATTCTTATAAATTATTTAAGGCTAAAGTGTTATTTGATATCTGGATATTGGTTAACATTTTTAAAAACTTTTTAGTCAGAATTTTCTTGTATTTTGAAGAGTAAAAACAAAATCAAGAAAAACAAAAAGACAGAAACATGGTAACATGTAACAACACATACATTACCTATTTTTAAAACAAAATTAGCTGATTAAGAGTGATAGACATATTCTCTCTTTTTTTGTTTTGTTTTGTTTTTGTGGGACCAGGGTTCGAACTCACGACCTTGAACTTGTCCAGCAGGCACTTGTGCCTCGGAGCTATCTCCCAGCCCCATTTTTCACACATTTTTGATAGACATATTCTCTATTTTTATCATCAAATCTGTTGCTCAGATTGAAATATATAGTTTTGCAAGATGGGGCATATAATTGAATATTATCAAATGCTTTCAAGAACACTTAAATTTTTCTTTTTATCTCTAATTTTCTTTTACAATATTTACAAAATACTCTAAAGATAGTATAGTAATAATTAATATGACATTAGAAATGCTACACACCTAGAAGATCAAGATGACAAGTATTTCAAGTATGGTTTTAGTATTATACATTGCAATCTTCCATGCAGTTGCTTAGTTCACAGATATCAGTATAGAGGTGTAGTCAAGGTGAGAATTCTATCCATTGCTATTTTCAAAAAAACTGATGGAAATTCTTAGGATAATTGCTTTACCTATTTTGTATATATACATGTATATTTTCGTCTCTTCATTGTTTAATCCTTAAATTCTATTATTTTCTCAGTTTAAGAACTCAAAAGAAGAAATAAAAACTGAAAGATATGATAGACACAATTAAATGAAAAGTAGAAGAAATTAAGGATTAAATAATGATGTTGATTCACTTTGTATGTTTCAATGATTGATGGAAATATGGATATATGTGGTAGCTATCTTGGGCATGTCGTTTTTAAGAAATCATAAAGCGTGCACCACATACTTTGTTTTAATCTATTTAGGTTGCTTTTGATGATCTTGTACTAAAATAATACATGTGCTTTGAAAAACTAATAACTCAACTTATAAGGATAACTTGTAATTGTTTACATAGTATACATCTATAATTTATCTTCAACAAGAGCACACTCCAAGAAATATTACAGAAAATAATTTTTAAGAAGAAGAAAAATGACTCAAATGACAATATGGATCAAAAAGAAAGTAAGCAGAATATTTATTTCCTTTAATATTTAAAAACTATTTAAACTGTAATTGATTATTTTAATTAGAATGTCAATACAGTTTAGGATGATAATCTTATTTATACAGGTGTCTAGATATTGCTCCAAAGCCTGATGCAATAACCAGCCAAATAGCTCAGTGGATTAAAGCATTTGAAGGCAGGTGCAGGAGACAGGGCTTTGATCCTCAGGCTTGCTGTACTGGCCTCACCCCAAGGATGCACTGAGACAGCATTTGAGACTGGTTTTGGTGGTGTGTGTCTGTAATCCCAGCTCTTCAGAGGCTATAAACAGGCGGACCACTACAAGTCTGATCCAGTAGTGAGACTCTGAACACCCTGTAGATCTTTCCTTAAAAAACAAAAAGCCTGATGCAATCACGTGGTTTCAGCTTTTTAGAGGGGACTTAATCTTGGTCAATGCTAGGATTGGAAGTGTGAGTACTACACCTGCCCAGGGGCAATCAGCTCTCTCTGTGTTTGTGTCTCTATCTCTCTTTCTCTCTCTCTGTCTCTCACTGTCTCTCTCTGTCTGTCTTTGTCTCTCACTGTTTCTATCTCTCTATCTGTCTTTCTCTCTGTCTCTGTCTCTGTGTCTCTCTCTGTCTCTCTCTCTGATTTATTTCAATGTCTTCTGCTGTCATGAACTTTTCCCCTCTGTTACATGCCACTCTGCCTTGGAGCTAGCACACTATGGACTAAAACCTGTATAAACTGTAACCTAAATAAAATTTTACCCCTAAATAAATGTTTTCACCTTTAACTCTGAGTTTTGGGTATTTTGTCTCAAAAATGAGAAAAATGAGAAAGATAGGACCATAATAATAAACCTTTAAAATACAGCAAAAAAAAGGTACAAAATTTAGAGGGCCATAAAATTGTAATTATAGTTGGAGATTTCTATACTTGTCTCCTAATAATACAAAAAATTAAAAATTAATACACTTATACTATTTAATAATGCTATCAATCAATTTGATATTACTGATTTCATGTAATATACCAAGTGATAGCAGAATTCAAATTATTTCAATGCATATATAGCATTGATTCTATTATTTATTATTCTAAAAGTTTCAATAAATTTTATACTAGTCAAAGTATCAGACCTTTTGTTACCACAACATGATTAAATTACAAATAATAAGGCTAGGGAGATAGCTCAATAGAATAAACACTTGCCTGGCAAGCTCAAGGGCCTGAGTTCAGTCCCTAGTTCTGCAAAAACAAACCATTCACATTAAAAAAAAATTGCAAATAATATTTAAAACTAGAAACACATATTAAACATATTTTAGCAAGCCTCAAGTATGCATAAGTGGTATGAAATTGCATATGTAAGTATGCAAAAAGCAACAAAAGTTTTGAAAATCTAAACTAAACATGATATTATCAAGGAGTCCAAGAAAACTTTCAAGGGAAGATAGAACTAAATAGTGAATGAAAATGGGAGTACAATAAGCATAATGTATAAGAATTCTAAAGATTTTCTACTTAACAGATTTTTAACTGCATCAAAAGCATTACTTCTCTGGAACAGAAAGTGTCAGAAGCTGTACCCTCAGCTTCCTTAGCTGTGGTGTTATTTGTCTGCAGACTCTGGACATGGGCTTTTCTAACATAGCCAGAACTCTCTTCATGGTCAGCAATTTAACACCTACACAGCGGGCAACAACATCTGAGTACATCCATTTTCTGGCAAATAACTCATGCCTATCCTTCTCTGTAGCTGAATAGTACTCCACTGTGTATAAATCCTACATTACGTAATATTTCAAAATCTATTTATCTTTTGATGGACATAAAAGCAGTTTGCAAAATTAGCTATCCTTGCCGGGTGTGGTGGCGCACGCCTGTAATCCCAGCACTCGGGAGGCTGAGGCAGGAGGATCGGTGAGAGTTCGAGACCAGCCTGGGCTACAAAAGTGAGCTCAGGACCAGCCTGAGCTGCATAGCGAGACCCTGTCTCAAAAAGACAAAAAAAAAAAAAAAAATTAGCTATCCATGAATTGTGCTACTACATGGTAATCAGCATAGTAATATAATTTCTTTAAACACTTTGGAAACATTCCTAGAAGGTGAATAACTGGGACAAATTTCTACATTTTCTTTTGTGAGAAATCTTCCTACTGATTTGTATGTGGATTGTATTAGTTTACTTTTCAAAAAAAATGAAGAAGTGTTTATTTTTCACCAGTATTTTCTATTATTGATTTCATCAGTGCATGTTCTTACTGGGGTGAGATGGATATGGCTTTCGAATGAGCCGTGATGTGGGGCATTTCTCTGTGCATTGTTGGCCACTTGTACTTCTGTGAATGGGTGTTCACTTTCCATTCC